>QLOH01000453.1:600000-861120 GCA_026901365.1 Sesbania bispinosa | reverse complement strand
AGAATGAACAATTAATAGGAACAGAGGTAGTATCAGTTAATACTTAATAGTTGTGAAATTTGGATATAAATTATAAATATATATTAATCAATTTGTGTAAATCATTAAGTAGAGGAAGGTACAAACCAGATTGAACCCAGGAAATCCACTAAATTTAATCCTTTTGGGAAGGAGTTTGGTTGATTGTAATATACTGAAGATAACAATAACAAATAATTACAAAGGTTGAACAATTCAATTAAGATCAATCCAAAGAATTTATATATTATTTTCATAATTAATCATTGATAATAAAAACATATACAAAAATGGTTAAATCTATCAAATTAAATTATATGGAACCCTACAATGATTTCTGATTCTCTATTGAAATAACTCCTATAATACAATTGATTAGGATTAACAAGATCAAATAACCACCAAATTCTTTTGTTCGGTCCAAATCCATTTATCGTCAGAATCCAATTGAAGTAATAATTAAATAAAAACCTATATTCTTTAATTGTTTCATGATGATTAACCAAATCAGAGTAAATATAATTCAATCACATATTTCACAACCAAAACATGTTAACCAATCAAACTTTAATCAAAGAAATATGAAATTGGAGCAAGTAGAAAATAAAGTAGATATAATTCAACATGCATATAAATGAAGATCAAACCTCAACCAAAATGAGAAAATAAGCTTGAATCTTGAAATGAATACAAACTTAGCCTTCTATGAAGACTTTAAAACCAATAAATGAATAAAAATATATGAAGACTTAGTCATCAACAACTTGGATGATTTTCCATCTAGCAAACCCTCATATTTATAGAAGATGAAAAGATACCATTCCTATGCTAATTGTTCAGCCATGACTCAACATGTTTTGTCCATAAATGGAATTATTGATTAATTGTTTATCACTTTTGGTCCATTACTTTGAATTATTCATCCATTATTTTTTTCCTATCTATGATTCAACAACTGGTCTCACATTGCACCGAGAATTCATCATTGAGATAGCCGAATCCAAGGAAGTTGTCTTTAGAAGAGTTGAAGCGCTGGATTTTAGTTTTTCACCGTTATTGTTTCAGCCCAAGTTATGGTCCAATTCTCTATATGTTGCTATTTCTCATGACATGACTATTTTGACTTTCAAGCTCATTCGACCCACTAGGACATCAGTTTCAAACTTTGGGTTCAACAACAAAGTTGTTAGGACTTTCTTCCAAACTTTCCTACAATATAAAGTCCATAATTTTAGATATTTAGAACTTAAGTATGCTTGAAATACCGAAACAGTGTGTGTTTTTTCATTATGCTGAAAATGCAATTAAACTCAAAATACACCTAATTGGTAAATATGCCCATAACTTATTAATTAAGCATACAGAAAAATAAAAGATTAAATTGAGAGATAACTAATGTATAAGAATTGCATTTATCAGGCCCAATAACTCGTTGGGCCCGTTGGTGCACATGATAGAATTGTGAAGTCTAAATCAGTTTAAGTATTTAAACATGACTAAGACTTAACATCCTTAAGTTTTAATGATTAACAAATAAGATTATATTAAGGACAAATAAGTTTATATAGAGAACTTTATAAGATTAAGTAAACAGGTTCTACTGAAGAAAGGTATTTGTTTGTGATGTGTTTCAGGTAGATAATATTTATCTGAAGAAGAAGAGTAGAAGGATCACAACAGAAGAAGAACAGAATCAGAATCAGAAGAACAGTTATCAGAATCAAGAAGAATCAAAATCAAAGATCGGAATCAGAAGATCGGAATCAGAAGAACGAAGTAAGTGCAGAATCTGAAGAAGAGTAATTCTCAACAAGGTTGAAGCAATTGAAGAAGCAATCAACTGAAGACAGAATTGTCTGAAGAACTAAAGACTCTAAAGATTAGGAAGAAACTGAAGCTTGAAGATTAGGAAGAAAGAAGACTATCTGAAGAACAGTCAAAAAAATAAGAATAGCTATCATGAAAGATGAGGATTTTGAAGACTTGGAAAGATCTGAAGACCATGAACGATTAGAGACACAATGGAAGTTTAGCTATCATCTGAAGACGCAACTATCTGAAGAGCAGCTATCATCTGAAGAAATGAAGACAATATGAAGCAGTTTATGTATTTGAAGACTGAACGTATCAGAATCCAGAAATAATTCTGTTTGGAGACGTTACAAAGAGTATGGCTCACTCCATCAGATGGATTATATACAAAAGTCAGACATGCTTTTCGACCTCGACCAAAGTCTTGCACAAATAAGGAAACACTGCAAAAGACTTTCTGCAATGTTGCCGCGCTCCTGCAACAAAAGGTATCTGTGTGCGCAGACCTACTGCACCAGTGTCTGCCATCGATCAGGAACGGAACAGTAGACCAAGTAAAAGCAACAAGAAGATGGTTGAATAAAATACATATAATTCAACAATCTTTATCAGAAGAAGAAGAATGAAGCTGCAATCATCTGAAGATCAGAAGGCATATATCATAAGAAGAAGAAGAAGAATGAAGCTGCTATCAAAGACTTGAAGCATTTCAAGCTGGAGAATTGAAATAAGCTTGAATCAATTATGAGCACTTGTTGAAGCTGACGAACTAAAAAAATCACGAGTATATGTGAAGATTGAAGAGATCAATCATCTGAACATATCAACTCTCTGAATGCATGAACAGCTCTCAACACAGAAGAAAAGATTATATGATTAATGCTTACAATATCATATATCTTTATCCAGAGACGAAGAAACGACAACAACAACAGCTTTTGGACTAGACACCTCACTCAAAGAGGAAAGAAGAAATGGTGTCAGGAAGCATGTTGAAAAAGGAGTATACGCAGAATATGCAAAGGGACAAATCCAACGGATATTTCCTCATATACACTCCGAAGAAAATCAGAAGAAATCTGAAGAAAGCAAGAGAAGAAAGCAAAAAGCAGATCAAGAGAGAGAGAGCAAGCCATAAACATATCTAATATCTCTCATAAAGAAGCACATAACGAGTGTTAGAACGGGATCGTCTGAACACCTATTCGCTTATGAAGAAGCAAACCGTTGAGGAACTATTACACAAACGGCTATATGAGCCATATCATCATCAAATCACCGGTATTATTTATAATCATCTTCAACGGCTATCTTCAAGCAGAACATATAAATAGCCCCATGATTGAATTTGAAGATGTTGATCAAAACGGGATCATCATGTTGTTGTTCGGTTGAACATACAACCATGTTGGTTCGTGAGATCAATCAGGCTACTGACTTGTTGGTCAGTTAGTCATGTTTTTGATCTGTTAGATCAATCAAGTTGGTTGTTTGGTCTTGAAAAAACATGCTGAGCAAATTGACTATCAACCTGGAATGGTTTGAAGCCTTGATGAACATACCTTGGTGTTCCAATGATACGGGTGAGAATGTAGCCTATGGAAACAATGGTTGGAGAATGAGGCTGGAGCTTAAAATTCATATCTTAGTTAGCCTACTCTCAGAGGATGGTATTCCTCATAGAAAATACAGGGATTGTACTTAATTTCAAACACTTGTATCACTGTCTATCCTTGTACTTAGCCTGTAATGTCTGTATCCTGAGTGTGTACTCAGTAATCCCTATGTACAAGAAGAATCTGAGTGAGAGGTTCTAGCGAACTTCTAGCTTAGGTTGAGTAGTAAAATACTCTACACTTGGATAAGTGTCTGAGAGCCTGGAGAGGCTTGGTGGAAGAAAGAATACTCGGTAGAGCTTGGAGAGGCTTGATAGAAAAGACTACTCAGTAAGGTCTGGGTGACCTGTGTTGTCTGGAGAGACTGTACTCGTGTTTGTCTGAAGAGACTATACTTGGGTGTTGTTATTTGGTTAGTGGAAAATCTAGTGGTGGTTTGCCTCTAGGACTGGATGTAGCTCACGGGATTGTGGGGTGAACCAGGATAAATTCTGTGCCTAAGTTTTCTCATCCCTTAATCTCTTTTATTTACAGTCTTTACATTTACGTTGGGGATTGAAAAGTATTTTTCATAATAATCTTAACACAACGATTTCAATAAAACAAGTTTTCAAACAAACATAACATAAACATCTCTTATATCGTTTGGAACATTACAAAGAATGTATGTTGAAGAACCTCTGAAATAACTGTCTGAGGTGAGTTCAAAAGGAGCTCAGTTCAGAACTTAGAAACAGATGATCTCTGATCATCTGAACTATTTCAGAAACAGTTCTGAAGGCACTCTTAGTAATAATCTTCAGAAGGTACTTAGAGAAGCTTTTCAATCAAAACAATCTTAAGTTTAAGAGAAAGATTTTCTATCTTTATCTTACACATGTTCCGCAAGTTTTTAAAAGTAACTCTGATCTTAAGATTCGTTTTGCACGTTGATCACCCTACGTGATTGATTTAATCAAAGATTTCCAAATAGTTTAAAAAGATTAAAACACTATTCAACCCCCCTTCTAGTGTTGGTTGTGGTTCCAACAAGGATAGGATAGGATAAGATAGGAGAGTTGGATAGTGACATGATAGGATAAGAGCAGGATAAGCCTCTTATCTATCCTATGTTTGATGTACATCAGGATAAGAAGACAGATATTGATTATTTTATCCTATCCTACGTTTGAGATGGACAGATTATGGTAGGATAGGAATAAAGAATATTAAAATGAAAAAATTACCCTTATTACAAATTTAATTTTTTTTTTTGCTTTTTAGCAAGCACACATAAATAAAAATTTATTTTTTATTAGAAAATATTTAAATTTATTTTACAAAAATAAAATTGTTACAAATATTAAAATTAATATCAAAATTAGCATAAAATTGTTATTTTAGAGAGAGGGGAGAGAGAGAGAGGAAAGAAAGAGAGAGAAAGAGGGGGAGAGGGGAAAGAGAGGGAGAGAGAGGAGAGCAAAAGAGTGAGGAGGAGAAAGAGAGGGGGAGAGAGAAGAGAAAGAGTGGGGATAGAGGAAAGAGAGGGGAGGAGGAGAGTAGAGCTGTCAATTTGGGCTACCGGACCCGACCCACTTGATGCGAGCAGGAAGCTTTATTGGGTTGGGCTAAAAAGCCTGGAAGTTATTCGGCTTCTAAATAGGTGCCTGAGCCCTACCCCTTTACGGGCTTTTTGCGGGGTAGCCATTTTTTTGCGGTTTTTGCGGGACTACCCGATATTTTTGCGGGTGGGTAGCGGGCTTTATTGGGGATGCGTTAAAAAGCCCGGGAGTTTATCGAACTTCTAAAATAGGTGCCCAAGCCCTATTTTGCGGGTCGGCCCGGTCGGGCTAGCCCATTTTGCCAGCTCTAGAGGAGAGAGGGAGGGAGGAAAGAGGAAAGAGAGAGAGGAGAGAGAAGGATGGGAGGAGAGGGAGAGAAAGGAAATAGGAGAGAGAGGGGGAGAGAGAAAGAGGTGGAGAGAGGAGAGAGAGGAAAAGATAGGAGAGAGAAAGAGGGGGAGAGGGAGGAGGAGAGAGAAAGAGAGGGGGGGAGGGGAAAGAGATAGGAGAGAGACGAGAGAGGAGAGGAGAGAGGAAAGAGATAGGAGAGAGAGGGATGAGAGAGAAAGAGGGGATAGATGAGAGAGAAAGAGAGGATAAATGAGGAGAGAAACTTTTTTATCTTATCATATCCTATCCTATCACTCCCTAACCCAGCTCCCCTCAGGATAAGAATTACACTAGAAGGATATGATAGAATAAGCAACAGGATAAAGTTATCCTATCATATTGATGCAACAAACACATGATAAGTGATAGGATAGGATAAAATTATCATATCCTGTCTCTTATCCTGTGCACCAAACGGGCCCGTAGTGGCAGAAGGCTGAATAGATAGTTTATAAATTTGAATTATACTTAATTGTTAATATTCCTCTAATTGGAAAATCAACCAAAAAAAAATATAGAATGAGATGGTGACCACATTTGTATTTTGTAGGAATTGGAACTTGTGCCATCTAACTCAATAGCGGAGCAATTATGCTGATCTTTACATTTAAAAATAAAAAAATAATATTTTTATCCGTGTTTGTGTTTACTTTTTTTTTGTTCTAAATTTTTGAAATAAAAGTATTTTTTTTTTCAAGGATGTAGGGTAACTCTTATCAAAATTACTCCAATGCAATAACTTTTTATGAATATTTTCATTAACTTAATTATTGGATTGAAAGAATTATATAAAGATGAAATTTACACAAAATCATTCAATTGAAAAATTAACTAACACTTTATCAAATGAATTTATTTTAATGCATAATATATATTTTTAGTCCATTATTAATAAAAATATACTACCTCTGGTTCTATATATAAGAAACAAAAATAAAAAAATTATTTGTCTTATATATAAGAAACATATATAATACTACTATTTTAGTTACATTAATTGCTAAATGTCTTATATACTCTTAATTATTGTGAGTAGTTAAAAGGTACTCACTCATTCACTCATTTAATACTAAAAGTATTTTAAAAAATAAATTTATGACACTATTAATTATCACTAATAGATTCAAATACATTTCCTTCATCTTGATGATTTTAATCAAACACTCATATTCAATATTACAATCACATACCCACTAGGGTCAGCCTAGTGGTTGGAGTTTGGGTAGTTTAACATGATGTTCTAGGTTTAAACCTCATTGCTTTCCTTGTATACCGAAAAAAATATTACAATCACATATTCCATCAAAATAGGTATACGTCACTATATGCGGTTCCAACTCATGTGAAAGTTATTTAATGAGCAAAGCTATAACTACCAGCCCATTCAATTGTCAATTCTGTCTACCATAAAAAATGAAAAAAAAAAAAAAAGAAGTGAATTCTGAGTATGGAGTAGTGGATGTTTGGACCAAACATAAATAAAATTATGCAGTGGAGGTGAACAATAACATAGGCACGATATTAATGATAGCTACTACCTAACTGTTGCTACTATTATTAATTAGAGTTAATACATTCATACAACTAAAAATCATATATAATAACTCATACAACATATTTTATCATTTATCTTCTTCCATCACATCACCTATTACATCTCACATTTCTCTCTCTTTTCTCTTTTATTTCTTTTCATCTCTCTTTGGTGTATGATATATTGTTGTATAAATATGATTTCTCTATTAATTACTTTCGACAGTTGCTTTGTCATATTGAGGATGGTTGTAACCTAATTTTTGCTGCTATTATTAATTCTTTTCACCAATTTTTTCTATCAGTTAGAAAGAGTTGGTATAGGATTCCTTCCCGTAACGGGAGAGTTGGGAGTCATGTAAGAGAAAGACATATAATGAAAAAGTGGGTCCCATGTGGGACCCATCCGCATTGTGTCCACACTTTTATTGTCTTTGGTCTCTCTTTTACATATATGACACTTCAGTCATCAGAGGGGATTTTGATCCAGAAGAGTTAACGGTTTCAAAATTCGTCTAGAAGTAATCGAGTGAACTAAAACGTGATTTTCAAATAAGATGTGTTAAAAAATGGTTTATTTAATTAATTTTATTTTATTTCCAAATATGATTAATATGTGATTTTAATCATTAATGGTTTTTTTAATTTATTTTTCTAACTTTTTAATTGCTATAATTAAATTCTTTTGTTTGTTGATTTTTAGTTAAAAGTTTCATATTCTCTTTTATTTACTACAAAAGTTTGAAATAAGAAATGGTTTGAAAGGTTGAGATTATAGAAACTTTGAGAGAATTTGATGAAATTAAAGATATTTTATAGGAAGTAAGGTTAGTCTTTTTAACATGACCTAAGGAAATACTAATGATTTTGGACGCGCATCGTACCCAATATTTTATTGGAAAATACTAATGAGTGCCCTAAAAAGATTGGTTAAGGAAATAAAAATAGAAAGTTTTTATTGAATTTAGTAGCATTTAATATTACAAATGTAATCAATACCGTGATTTCTAATACAAATATTTTATAAATTGATTTCTTAACCTGTGTCTTTATAGCATTAGTTAGCAGGTAGGGGTTGGAATAGACCGACTGGCTTGTCAAGGGCTACAGCCCCTTCCCGGAAGCACCGCATGGTCGACCCAACATGTTGGAAGGCATCAAGCAAACCTTCATATTCAGGCCCTTTTAAAACATGAGGTGAAAAAAATGAGCCTTAAAAGTTAAAATTCAATTAGCAAGAATTGAACCTTCAACCTTGAGGTGGAAGATCAATTTCTAAACCAATGTGTTAGGCAATATTAATAACACATGCTTATATTTTTTAATAAAGGATGTTACTAGTAATTGGGGGCCTAAAGTAAGGGCTTGGGTCGCCTTACCCTTGGGTTGGCCCTGGCACTGAGGTGTCAGAACAATGTCTATTGTCGGCAGAGCAGAGCAGAGCAGAAGAGAGGAGGAGGAAGTGATAGAAATCTAGTAGATTAAAGTTGTATTTAAAACTGAATTTCAAAATAAGGATAAGGATAAGGTAGGTACCAGATAGTGGTTACCAGCAAAATAGTAGGAAGACCAAGTCAAAACTGATCTTTGAAATATAGACCATTTTGGATAAGCTTCAGATTTAAAACTAGGTTTGAATTTAAATTCAAGGTTAAAAAAAGAATAAAAAGAGTCGGAGCAAAAGGCATGTGAGGCCCAATATCACGCGTAGGGGGAGCAAATCCATTGATTTGCACTAAACCGAACCATCAAGGCTCGTTTTTATGCGCACGAGCCTAAGCCTTACACAAGTTGTTTGTAAGGTCCAATCACATTTTGATATATAAGCACTCAACCATGCTCTACTCCAAGCAATGTGGGACTTTGGTTTTAGAAAGGTTTTGAAATACTCAAAAATTCACAACAATCCCCCACATATTTCAAAACATTTTCAGAAAAAGAAAGATAGAAGAAATTTGCTTTGCTTTACTACATGGATGTAAATGCGTCGAGTCTCGTGCCTTTTGGACTATGAACCAGACCTAGACTAATAAGACTTAACATACAAGTGAGTTGATGGAACAAGCTCTAAACCAAAACACTTTGATGTATGTTAGAGGTCTACCAATCACATTACACTCCCACAATTTCCACTGTTAAAGTCGTTTTGTTCTAATAGGCCATGCGCGCGGTATTCATGAGTGCTATATAGATTTTGCCTCAATCTCATAAAAGTAGGGGTGTTCACGGGTCGATTTGGTTCGGTTTTGCTGGAAAAACAAATCCGAACCGAATAAAAGTGTTCGGTTCAATTCGGTTCGAATTTCCTCATTTTTTGGCATTGACCCGAACCAATCAAGAACGGGTTGGTTCGGTTCGATTCAATCGGATTGGTAATTTTATCAAGAACCTGTTACTCCTGCACAAACATTAATTGGTATTTTTATCTTTGGGATTCGTAGTAGAGCAAATCAAAACCACGCATATGAAAAAGGATAGTGTAATTTTGAATGAGGAAAATATATTCTTTGGAAATATAGAAATGGTTACTATATACTACTAGTATTATTAATGTTATTATTATTATTTCTGGGAAACAGATTATGAATGGTTAAGCAACACAACAGGAGGGGAATATCAAATTCTTGGGTGATAAAATTACTACACAACATGATTAACTTTGAGAAATGAATACTATGATGGCTGATGATGATGCTACTTTTAGGTGTGATAGTGGAAAATGGTTGAAAAATCATTCAACAAATCAAAGAAGCAACCAAAACCTGGGGCTTCTTCCAAGTCATCAACCACGGCATCCCCGTATGGGAAGAAGAAACCATACAGAGGACAGCGCGCGGACGCACTCGCGATGCTGCTGCAGTGCTGCTCTACGGTGCTTGAATGAGGTGGTGCTATGCTACGTACGACGCTCGAGCAAGGCCGTGCTCTTCTACAGTACGATGGTTAAACGTTGCCTGGTCAGTACGGTGCTCCGTTGCTGCTTGCTTGTAGAGTTGGGTATATGGGCTTAGGCCCGCAGACCGGTCCGCAAAACCCGCACCGCATACGGGCCTGGACCACAAAATCATAGGCCCATGTAAGAAGTGGGCTAAATGGGTTTAACCATTTAACCCGCGGTCTTAAATGGGTTTCCCCGCAAACCTGCGGGCTGGTCCGCGGACCACTAATTTTTTTTTAATAAAGTGCAGTAAGTAATGTGCAGATGAAAAGACACACACCACACACACACGGTACCTAAAACCTAATTTCCCCATTTCCCCTTCTCATTTCTCCTTCTTTCTTCTCCTTCTTTCTTCCTCTTCATCTCCTTTCTTTCTCCACCGCCAGCACCCTCCGTTCAGCCCCCTCCTTTCTTTGATCTCCGTGCAGCTGCATCGCGCCGTCGAGGCTCTCCGGTCAGCTACTGAACAATGTCCCTCGACTGCTACGGAGTAGATCGAAGCGAAATTCATGAGCGAAATTAATTGCTTTCAACAGATTTTGTTTCGTGAGCGAAATTCAAAAAAGTTAGAAATGGGAAAGTGCTGGCACCCAAGTAGAGGTTAGAATTATAGACCTGCACAGACACTTGTCGGTAAATTAAAATAATAAATTATATACTTCATTTTCTTGCTATTATAAATTGTATGCTTCGTTGCAAACTTGCAATGAGATCGTGGACTTTGTTTTTTTGTGAAGTGGGATCTTGTTGTTTAATCCATGAAGTTACAAGTTAATCTTCGGAACATTCATTTTTAATTTATAAGAAAAAACTAAAATATATACTTTTTTTCTAGATTTGTTTTTAAATTAAAACCATTTTTTCAATTAAAAACCATTTTTTAATCACTAAACGGACTGGCTCGCGGGTTGGTCCGCTAACCCGCGGGCTTACACGGACCAGAAAAGAGCAGGCCCATTAAGCACGCGGGCTCAAACGGTTAAACCCGTTTAACCGCGGGCTTAGGCGGACCGGTGCGGGCCGGCCCGTTACCCAGCTCTACTTGCTTGGTCGCGCTTGAGGTCGAGGGAGGCGGCGACCGGTGGGTTCTACTGGATAGCGGGAGAAAGACAACAGGAATGAAGAAGCAAAGAAAATGAGCCCTAATTTGACACCAAAGCAAAATGCTTAAACAGATCAATTGTTTTTTTAGTGTTTTTTTATTTTTATATATATATAAATATAGGTGTTCGGTTTGGTTTGGTTCGGGTAACGGGTTCGGATTTCTCAACCCGTTGCCCAAATCAATAGACATCAGTTCTAATTAGTTCGGTTCGAGTACAACCCGAATGAGTAAAAGAATCCAAACCAACTAGAAAAGTTTGGTTTGGTTCGTCGGGTTCATCTAGTTGATCCGAACCAATGAACACCCCTACATACAAGCGACCCCACTTGACATTCATATAGGTGATTTCATCAAGTGTATGATGCACTTCATACACCACCCTTAAGGCATATGAAAATCATTAAAAGATTTTAAGCTTATCCTTTCAATAATGCAGTCTAGTACACCTCACACCGTAGGAAGGGACTATAAATATTGTGGTAGCAGAACTAACAAGTGACTTTTTTTTACTCATATGAACCTTCTTCATGGGATCTCCAAATCACAAAGGTTGGGTTACAATCACTATTAATTTCATATTGGCTTAAGTCCCAATCCCCTCAATGTTTTATATATAAATTTCCTTCCAAAGGCTTTGTCAGAGGATCGGCCAAATTCACTTCTGACTTCACATAATCAATGGATATTATTCTATCCTTTAGCAGCTACTTTACCACATTATGCCTTAATTGCATATGTCTGTTTTTACCATTGAAAGTCTTATTCTTTGCAATGGCTATTGCTGCTTTCCAATCACAATGCATTGACACTAATGGTGTTGGTCTTATTCCCAAAGGAATATCTGCTAAGAAGTTTCTCAACCACTCAGCCTCACTACCAGCCAATTCCATAGTTACAAATTTTGACTCCATAGTTGATCTTGTAATTATAGTTTGATTGGATGATCTCCAAACTACTGCGCCATCACCAAGTATAAATACATAACCACTAGTGGATTTTGCCTCATAGGAATCTGAGATCTAGTTAGCATCATTGTATCCTTCCAATACAGTGGAAATCCACTATACTCAATACCATAATCAATGGTACCTCTCAAATATCTCTTGAGTCTCACAAGTGCAACCCAATGATCCTGATTAGGATTTTGAGTATATCTATTTAACCTGCCCACAACATACGTTATGTCAGAACTAGAAAAATTCATCAAGTGTAGCAAACTCCCAATAATTTGGGCATACTCAGATTGAGCAACAGGATCACCTTTATTTTTCTTTAATTGAGTGTTAGCATCATAAGGGGTACTCATTGGTTTGTCATCAAAACCAAACCTCCTAATAAGTTTCTCAACACAATGTTCTTGGGATAGTAGTATGCTATCACCCTTCCTTATGATTTTAACATCCAATATAACACTTGCTTCACCCATGTCTTTCATGTCAAACTTTGATGCAAGAAAACACTTTGTAATTTTTACAATATAATCACAAGTACCAAACATAAGCACATCATCAACATATAAACAAATAATCACACATTCACCATCTATAATTTTTGTGTAGACACATTTATCTACTTCAACAGCAGAAAAGCCATCATCAAGCAAAGTCTGATTAAATTTTCCATGCCACTGTTTAGGGGCTTGTTTCAAACCATGTAGGGATTTAAGAACTTTACAAACTTTGTTTTCTTGACCAGAAGTGACACATCCTTCAGGTTGAGACATATATATTTCTTCTTCTAAATCACCATTTTAAAAAAAGCGGTTTTTACATCCAGTTGATGTATGACCAGTTTATGAATAGAGGCCAAAGCTATTAAAACTCAAATGGAAGAAATTCTAGTCACTGGAGCAAAGGTATCAAAATAGTCAATATTTTCTTTTTGAGAAAACCCTTTGGCTACCAGTCTAGCTTTATACTTTTCAATAGATCCATCAGGATTATATTTTCTTTTAAAAATCCACTTTCAGCCCATTGGTTTTGCTCCCAGAGGTAAATCAACCAAAATCCAAGTTCTATTTTCTGAAAGAGGATTAATTTCAGTTTTAATAGCTTCATTTCATTCCAGAATTTAGCATCAAAAGAAGAAACAACTTCAGAAAAACTTGAAGGATCATTTCCAATTAAGTGAGTATAAAAACGTTTCCAAAGGAAGTTTCTTTCCTTTGTCTTTTACTCCTTCTCAAATCCTCATATTAGTGCTCATTATTATTTTGAACAGTTGCACGAGAAATAGATTCAGACTTCAAAGGAAACACATGTTCTAAAAATTCAGCATTCTTTGTTTCTATAATTGTATTATAATCAAGCATATCACTTTTTAGAACAAGAAACCTATAAGCAGCACTATGCTCAACATAACCAATAAACAAGCAATCAGAGGTTTTAGATCCTATTTTCCTTTTCGTAAGGTAACTTTGGCTAGACACCCCACACTCTAAGGTATTTTATGTTGGGCCTATAATCTTTCCATAACTCATGGTGTTTTACCTGTTTTCTTATGGGATATTCTATTTTGCAGAAAACAAGCAATGAGCAAGGCTTCCCCCCAAAGGTTATCAAGTGCTAAGGAACAAACTAACATTGCATTCATCATTTCCTTCAAGGTTCTATTTTTCCTTTCAGCTACTTCATTAGATTCAGTTGAATAAGGTGGGGTAACTTCATGAATTATTCCTTCTTTTTCGCAAAAATCATCCAATAGCATGTATTCACCTCCCCTATCAGATCTAACTCTTTTAATTTTCCTATTTAATTGGTTCTCTACTTCTGCTTTATATGTAAGAAACATGTCAAATGCTTCATCTTTATTTCTAATTAAATAAACCTTAGTAAATCTAGAAAAATCATCAATAAAGGTCACATAATATTTCTTACCACCTTTAGTCATAGTTTGTTTTAATTCACGTAGGTCGATACGAATTAAACTAAGTAATTCAGTTTCACGTTGCATAGATGGATGGGATTTCTTAGTTATTTTAGATTCAATACATACATCACATTTGATTGGGCAGTCATTGTTAAGATAAGAAATTATATCGAGATGTTGCATTTTTGTAATATATGAAAAATTCATGTGTCTTAATCTACCATGCCACATAGTAATAGAATCAATCATATAAGCAGAATTCTCAATTTTATTGATAACTTCATAAATATTAAGTGCAAAGAGTCCATGATCATAATAGTCTTTCCCAACAAAAACATTATTTTTGGTCATTACAATCTTATCAGATCCCTAACCCCGACCTTTCCCAACAATGATATAGAAACCAAATTGGCCCTAATGGTTGGAACATGAAGTACATCACTCAAGTCCAGTGTTTTTCCATATGTGAGCCTCAGAAGAACTTTTCCTTTTCCTTGAACTACAACAGTTCTAGAATGACCAAGATAGACCAGTTCTTCTCCATCCCCTACAGGTGTGTAGGAGGTAAACGCATCTCTATTAGCACAAACGTACCTGGTAGCCCCAAAGTCTACCACTCATTTGTTCACATCTATCACAACATTCACTTAAGAAACGACGCAACAATTATGTCATCTCCTTCAGCCAAGTTAGCCCTTGGCTTGGGAGGATTGTTGTTCCTCATCTTGTGTCGGCATTAGGGTGCATGGTTACCTGGATTTCCACAAACAAAATAGAAACCTTTCTTTTTGAAATTGGGGTTAGAAGGTCTAGGCACATAGTGATCAGGTCTCTTAGATTCATACCTTTTTTCTGAGTCTTGTTCTGAATTAGATTAGCCTGTGCAGCCAAGGCTTTTGCTCTTGCCTCTTTGATCTCCCTTCTGTTGGTGTCTTCAATAATGATGTGGGTAATCAGATCCGCAAGAGATAGTTGCTTTGCTTTATGTTTGAGTTGCTGTTTGTAATCCTTCTAGGATGTGGGCAGCTTCTCGATCAAGAGTCCTACGAATTCGTCTTGTAATTCGATATTTTCTTCCTTGAGATCCTCGAGCAGTTTGTGATACTCATTAATTTGCACCAAGATGTATTTGTCTTCGGTCATCTCCCACTTGTAGTAGTTACCGATGACGAATTTCTACTTCCCAACATCTTCAGCAGTGTATTTGAGATTTATGTAGTCTTAAATATTCTTTGCCTCCTTGTATGAACAATACACCTCGAAAAGGTCGTTAGATAAGGTACTAAGAATAGTGTGACGACATACCTTATTTGCAGTATTCCAGTTTTCAATGACTGTAGCGTCTGTCGTTTGGGATGGTTTTGGATCGGTGAGAGCAACGCCCACTCCATGCATGTCAAGGATGCTGTAGAGTCGCTCTTGCCATCTATGATAAGTTTGACCTCCAAAGACTTTGATCTTGGAGATGTCTGGGGACGGTTTGGCGTAGTGGACAGGAGGAGTGGAGAAAGGTGTAGGAGTAGGAAGAGTTTTGGCATCTCCATTGTTTGGACCGGCGTTGTTGGTAGAAGACATGTTTAACCCTTAAGATTGTTGTTGTCGATCGTCAAAGGACCCTTAACAAGAAGAAGAACTGAAAGGCCGTGACGCATAGATATACATTGTCCTTAAGGGTTAATTCACGGGATGCGTAACCCCCAGGATTTAACAGCTCCTTCCCGGAAGCACCAAGGTATCAGAACAGTGTTTATTGTCAGCAGAGCAGAGAAGAAGAGAGGAGGAGAAAGTGATAGAAATCTGGTAGATTAAAGCTATATTTAAAATTGAATTTCGAAATAAGGATAAGGATAAGGTAGGTACCAGATAGCGATTACCAACAAAATAGTTGGAAGACCAAGTCAAAACTGATCTTTGAAATATAGATCGTTTCTGGATAAGCATTAGATTTAAAATTAGGTTTGAATTTAAAATTCAAGGTAAAAATAGTTTAAACGGAGTTGGAGCAAAAGGCATGTGAGGCCCAATATCACGCGCAGTGGGGAGCAAATCCACCGATTTGCACTAAACCGAACCATCAAGGCCCGTTCTCATGCGCGCGAGCCCAAGCCTTACACGAGTTGTTTGTAAGGTCCAATCACATTTTAATATATAAGCCCTCAACCATGCTCTACTCCAAGCAATGTGGGACTTTGGTTTTAAAAAGGTTTTGAAATACTCTAAAATTCACAACAAACTCCACAGTTACCATGGCTGAGCGCTGGGGCATTTTCACAGCTCTATCAATTTCTAAAGATCAAGGGTTTAATGACATCCTTCTTGAATCTGATTCCTTCACTGCAGTGAATATGATATGATTTGGGTGCCCACCCTCACACCCCTGTCATCGGCTGCTTACTACTATCATACACCTCCTTGATATGCCTTGGAGATTTCATATATCCCATACATATAGAGAAACCAATAGAGTTGTAGACTACCTTGCAAATTTTGCCTTTCAAAATCCTCTAGGCTTACTTTTATTGAATTCCCCTCCCCATGATCGTATTCGATTGTTATTTGATGACTTTGTTGGAGTGTCCTTCTCTACGACAGTTCCTTTGTAGTTTTTGGGCTTAGGCCTTCCATCTAACCCAAAAAAAAAACATAGCTCATAAAATGGTATAGGCAAAAAAAAGGAAATATACAGGTCATAACATACTGGTCAACATCAAACGCGTGAGTAAGCGAGCATGAGGTTACTTGGTTTCAAGTTCAAGCTTTAGGAATGTGTGTGTTAAATATTTGGAGGGAGAACTTTACCACTCATAACGATCATATTACCTCCTGTGAAAGATACTTGATCTAACTTAAAAAAGCAGTATTGGCCATAACAATTCAAATTCCATATTAAAAATAGAAGAAAGCAGTATTGTTAGAAGTTTTTATGCAATAAGCTATCACGTATATTTATTTATCAATGAATTTTATTCTCAATCAATTTATCTTATTTGAAAATCATTATTATAGTTGTTCAATTTTGTCAAAACTCTGATTTTTTTTAGTTATCTAGCATTATTTTTTCCCTTTTAATATTTTAAGTAGCAGACTCTTCTTTTTATGTTTTCTTTTGTTGGATCAGACGGTAGAATATTATTGATACCCAAATCTAGAGCCGACAACATAGTCTAGCCCAACCAGGTCGTCCCGTAAAAGCCCGCAAAAATGTAGGGCTCAGACACCTATTTTAAAAAGTCGAATAAGTCTCAGGATTTTTAGCTCAGCCCGATAAAACTCGCTACTCGCAAAAACCCGCAAAAAAGTCGGGTAGCCCGTAAAAAATCGGGCTACCCGCAAAAAGCCCGCTAAAAAGGTGGGCTCAAGCTCTTTTTTAAAAAGTCCTAATAACTTCCGAGTTTTTTAGCCTAGTCTGATAAAGCTCGCTATCCACATCGGATTGGGCCGGGTAGCCTGGATTGACAACTCTACCCAAACCCAAAGAACATAATTTTGAATGTTTGAAAAAGTGAAATTTATGAGATACATATAATTGAAATGCAAGATTAGGAAAAAAAAATGTGATTTTGAACCAAGAAATTCATGTTTGATAAAAAATGGATGTGCATTTATTATATTAAAATAAATTATTTTGATCTCATTAAAAAAAAATTAGGAAATAAAATTGAGTCTTTCTTGGCTTTGGGAGAGCTAAAATTGAAAACGAGGCGCGCACGTTCCAACGACACTGTTTTCTGGTGCTATCGTTGAAGGGAAACAAGAAACCGTTACGGGGAATCGATCTGGATCGTCCAACAAAGCAAACGACAGGGATTGTTCATGCCGTTTTGATTTCCTTCCCATCTCCTACCAAATCGCCCTTAAAATAAAATATATTAGATTTCTGTCTTGAACGCAAGTGTTTTTTCTGTTCCTCATCAATTCATTGTTGGTCTTTTTCTCCCTCAATCCAATCTCTAACCTGCGATTCCCACCCATGGCTTCAGTATAATCCTTCACTCTTCTCTAAATTCTTCGTTATTTTTGGTATGAAACTTAGTTATGAAATTGAATACAATGAATAATCCATGTTATGTATGAAACTCGTTTGATATGTACAATTTGTTGTCAATGTATCATTAGTTGTGGCATAATTAAGGACTCTAATTGCTTGCATCATTGGAAAATTGATGATGATACGGGTGGAATTGAATATCATTGTTGAGAAACATGCCTCTCTCTATCTTTCATTGTATGGATTGTGCATTTTGATTGATAGTGAATGAGTTAGCACTTGTGTTGAATTAGAAGGATATTGGAAATGAATAGGTTCAATTATGGAATCAATGTTCAATTGTGGAAACTGTGCAGTCTATCAGTTTTAGAAAATGCATTGCAGTAATGGAACAGAACATGCTATCAGGATGAGGACATTAAATTAAGCACATCCTCTGATAAATGTTCAAATTTTGTTTTTTTGTTCATATACAGCAGGATAAAGGTCGGCCATTGCCAAAATTCGGTGAGTGGGATGTGAACAATCCTGCTTCAGCTGAAGGGTTTACTGTCATATTCAATAAGGCAAGAGATGAGAAAAAGACTAACAATGCTCCAATGAACATGGTAACCCCACGTAGAACTGATAAGAATGAGAATTATCCTCAATATCCTGGAAAGGTGAAATTAAGTAGTTGATGATGGTGTTCCTTTTTCAGGGTCTGGGTTTAGGCTTGGTGTTTCAATTCCCCTCTCATAAGCTTTATTTAATTTCTGAAATGAAATTTAAATGCAGAGGAAGTGGTTTTGCTGCGGTTAGGCGCCTAGAGAGCATGGAATATATATGCTCCTAAAAAGGATTAAAGGGGAACCCTCCAATGTTCATTGCATATCTGGTGGAGCAGGAAATGGTTAATGATCCTATTTGTTGTCTTTCACTTTCACTTTCTTTCTTTTTTTTTTTCAATTTATTTTGCTTTGTTTTCACCTTCTTTTCCTTTGCAGGATCACAACCTTCTATATTGATGTTATTGTTAGTTGTAAGCAAACTGAAATTTGCATACCATTTTTTTCCTTTTCCTTTTTCTTCTCAGGGTTGATACTTGATCAAAACTGATTTTGTTCTGACTGTGTAAGAACTCACTTGTGAAAAAATAGTGTGAAATGTGGTGTAATAGAAAAAATTGTACAAATATAAGCCCCCCCAAAAAAAAGAAAGTAAATAAAAGAAAAATCTGTACAAAAATATTCACATATTATTGATTATTATTGCTCTTACCAGTTTTTTACCCTTTCCCCCATTCTTGTTCTTTCAATTCAGGGTTTTGGATAGTACTTTTACTTTAGTCGACTCCCTCAATTTAATACAATTCTCTGCTGCAATACTAATCAATGATATGTATTGATTAATTGAAACAATCAAACAAGTGATTATAGCCAACTGCCACCAAATCTATAAGCCCCTTTTCCCAAATAGCATGATATGTGAACAAGAACGAATGATTGGTTCAGATGGTACATAATTTTTTGGTAAGGTTTCATGTTCGAATTTTGTGTATGGAAAAATGAGAAAACTAGTTAGCGTGAATGTTGCATGATTGCCTCCCATAGATATTAGACTATCACCATTAAATGATATTAATTGTGTAATATATTTGATGTAAAGGATATTTAAAAAAAAAGGTTTAATTAGGGATATAAAAGTAACAATAAATATTTTCTCTAATTATAACTTGTTAGGATTTTTTTTTTTTTTATGAAAACAGTTTTATCCTCTCTTCCAATTTTACTTTTTATCGGTTTTTAGGCATCTAAAGGCATCATACATTTGGTTGAAACTCTCTTTAAGAAGTTTATTTGGGGCGGGGGATGCTCAAAAAATTCATTGGATGACTTGGGATAAAATATGTTAGGGAGGTTTATTTGTGAAAATTTTTAAATCATTGAATTTTGGTTTGTTAAGAAGTGGAGGTGGAAAGCGAACTCAAAAGAAAATGCCTTGTGAAACAAAGTTTTCTAAGTATGAGTTCAGGTAGTGTTGTTAGGAGTAGAGTTAATTTAATGTGGTGGACAAATTTATTGTGTTGGGTTTCCATCAAAACCAAATTATAAACATGAATGTAGTGAAAAATAAGATATTAAGCAATTTAGAAAGCGAGATTATTAATCCCAAGTGGTTGGTCAAGTAGAATAAGTCAGGGTTGAGTATCGACAGGTCACAGATTCAAACCTCTGGGACACCATCTCCTCACTCTAAATTTCTTAAAAAAAAACAAAAGAAAGCGAGATTATTTTTATAGAATTGGATTACAAATTCAATGGAACCTGCTAAAGAGGAGTCATTCACGGAGACACTTCTTGTATAAGGGATGCAATGACAAAGAGGAGAGTACTAATATTTAACCATCTTTCCTTCTAGTACTGGTGGTATTTCAAGCTTTAGAAGGAATGTTTAAGGTGGCAGGAGTTTCATTAGCTTTGTCTAGCACCAATAAGGTGCATTTTGAACAATTCAGAGGTTTACGGTTTTGCCATCAGAAAAATGGAGATAGGTGGCAAACAATCTGATTCTCAATTTCAATATTTTTAAAACCGGACCGATAATTGGTGAAGGTTTCACGGTTCAATGGTTCAAATAATTAAATATATTTTTAATATTATATAATAATTTTTAAGTAATAAAATAAAATAAAATCATAAGAAATCAAGATATATAAGATTATAAATCAATATAGAAGACTTTAATACGTGTTATATGATAAAAAATATCATAATAATTGACTAAATAATAAATATTTATGTGTAATCCATAAAAAAATATTTTTATTTATCTTAAAAATATTTTAGATTAAATAAAAAAATCAAATAAAAAAACAAAAAAAATTGATTTTTTTAAATTAGTCGGTTCAACTAGTTTTCTGACACCGGTTCTTGACCGATTTTCTTCGGTTCTTGACCGGTTCCCACCGGTTCTGAAACCAGTCGGTTTTCAGGGTTGTATGAACCGGACACCAGGCCGGTTCCTAATCGGACCGGTTGAACCGGACAGCCCGATTTTGATAACCATGTCAATTATTTTAAGACATGTTTATTTACAATTTCTCAAAAATTATTTTCTATTTTTAAAAACAAAAATTGAAAATTTATTTCACAGGCAATTTTTAAAAACAGTTTGAAAAAGTGTAACTATTTTTCTATTTTTAAAAACTAAAATTCTAAAACTACAAACCTGCTTTTTAGTTTTTCTGTTTGTAATGAAAAGTGTGTAAATAAATCATTTTATTTGTAAAAAACTGTTTTTTAGTCTATTAGGTTGGCTAGAAATAAGGTAGTTTCTTATTCAAATCAGGTAGTCCCCATGGTTTCATTTATCAACCTTTTTTTACCTTATCAGATGTATTGAATGATTGTAGATCTTAATATACTAAGGTTCATAACTCCCATGGCAACTGAAACATGAAAATCCACATTCACAATTCAAACCAGTCTAACTATAACCCAAGTGAGAGAAAAGATAATCTACAGATGCAGATATTACTTGTAATAGACACATAAAAAAACTGTTTGACATATATATGTAGCTATCCTCTGCAAAGCTTGTGTCGCATTGGGCAGAGCAAAAAAAAAGTTAAATAAATTTATCATCTTTAAGAAGAAAACTACTAATTCTGGATGATATGCATCCTTAAAGTTTGTTTAAGAAGATCCTTGACAAAGATGTTTACACAGATTGCTGAACCATCACATCACTTGCACCTGCACTTCCACCCAGTCCATCTACCTCAACATCAGATGAGTTTGTGTAGGATTGCTGGCCAAGTCCAGGCATCATTAAGGGCATTGAGTTTATTGGGTGGTCAAACTTACAAGCTGGTCCAAATTTGCAAATTCCATAGCGACTATAGTGTGAGCAGACATTCTGGTCCTGGATTTCATGACAAGTAAAATATTGAATAAGAGAAACTAGCCAATCTAGCTTATATAGTCTCATATGACTAATCAAACTACAGGAATAATGTTTCCAAAATCAGAAACTCAATCATCTCAAGGTTACAAAGCCATGTTAATTCCATTTTGAAGATTCCATAGAAGCAAAAAACAGCAGCATAACTTACAGGTCTAAGAGGCAGACCCTTGTCACTGAGGTTGCATGGAGGTAATCTTGCAACCCGATTCTTTGGATGGTGAAATTTACAATTAGCTTTATACTTGCAATCCCCAGTTTTTAAGAAGTAGTTGCATTCAGGTTCTCCAGGCCTTTCTGGAAACTCGTCAACTGGCATCTGCTTTTGATGGCGCATGTAAATATTTGTTTCAATTGCTGGATTGTTCATGACATATGTAGAAGGTGGACGCATACTTCTCTCAGATAGGTAGACAGGTGCCTTTACAAACCACAGTCCACAAACAGGATGCATAAAAAGTTACAAATGCCATGGTGAAAAGGGGGGTGGGGTGGGGGAGATGTGGGTTGAGCATAAACTCAAAACAGCAGATGCTATTCAATTTTTTTTTTTACTTTGAGGACTTAGTATAGGTGCAATTTTAAATTCATTTTTATGCACAAAGCCAAGGATCCATTGCTTAATCTGTGTGATTCTGCAATATGCTGCTTGGTCAAAAAGCCCCAGATCTACGAAATAGAGCCTAAATATAACATAAGAAATAAATGAAATATCATTTGACTTTTAAGTAATTGATGTTGAGCATATAAACCTCAAACCTCAAATGGCTTAATACTCATTTACTCATTTCATTGTTCAGCGCTCACTATATTTAATAACAAAAAACACATTGGATTAATGACAAATCTGAATCAGCCGTCAGGTGACATTATCTCACAATCTAGAAAGTCATTTCAGAAAAAATCTGAGAGGAGAATAAATAGTCATAAAAGAAAAACAATTGGGACATGGCACTGCTAACGTATCATATACTGCAGCAACAGAGAGCATAAACATTGCATGATGAAAAATTGGCAGACGAAATTGTATCTAGTCTAGTACTAATTATATAATAATTTCCCCTTGCCATATGAGTTATTGATATTGAATCTATGCATTTACCTGATATCCATTCCAATCAGAACTTTGGGGAGAAACTCCTTGAGCAGGTGAAACCATCATCGGCACAAAAGATGTTTCATTTAATGTTCTTGGAGAGGACCAGGAGGGTACAGATGATTGTGATACACCTTGTAATGAAATGGACCCTCCATTACCATACCCTGAAGGAGGATCACATCCTCCAACAGCTGTAGGGTCAGGATGATTAAACTTGCAGTTTGATCCAAACTTACAAGAGCCAGTGCGCATGTAATAGGGGCATTCTTTCTCCCCCTATCACAAAAAACAACCTTATTAATATTTCAGTAACAATTATTTTAGAAGACTGCAGAGACTAAGATAGTATGAGAAACTAAGGTCTTACCAGACGAATAGGTAGGCCGAGAAAGTTAAGTTCTAAAATTGGTGCTGTTGAAGATTTTCCTTTGGGGTGGTTATATTTACAAGCTTTTCCAAACTTACAACCACCAGACCTTTGATAATACTGCCATAACATCAAGGAAAAAAATTATTATGAAGTATGAAATTGTCAGAAATAGTGTCACATGGTGAAGGTGTGGCTCGGGAAAGATTAAACATAAATAACATATACAAACATGCTTCCCTGTCGAAGGCTAATGTACACCATATAGATTGCATATATCAACACAAAATACAGACATGAGTAATCAAAAGTGACATCTATCAATTCTTAGTCACTGGAAACTATTTATTGATCAAGGAATTCTAATATAGAATACATTGTATTTATATCACTATGCCAAACCCAGGTCTCATTGTTGTCACAATTATTGCAATGACAGATAATATGAAAGCACAGAAAATTGAACATATAACATATAAATTATCTATGATCTCACTGTCACAGAAGGAAATGAAAAATATAAAGTTGCATTTAGGTTTGAACCTCCTTGAATAAACCCTTACACACAATCTTCCATGGCAAATCACATAGTCAAAGACTCAAAGGAACTTGTATTTAAATGATGATAATATCAACACAAAAGCCAAAGTGATAATATGTTGAAATAACACTATAAACATTAAAATTCGCAACAGAATTTATTCAGAATAATTTTGACAATAACCTTGCATTCTGTTGGGCTTGATCTTTCTGTTGGTTCTTCTCTTTCTCCTGTCTTCTCCTTAATAGTCTTCGTTTATCATTAATACAAAACAAAAAAGAACATTTTTAATAAGTGAACATAGAAAAAGATGTTTGCAGTCTTAAAATGGCTAAGTGAACCTGATCGATATGCTCAATGATATACCTATTATCCTATCCAAGGAACTACTTTCATCTTCTTTCTAACCCTAGTTAAGTTAATTCCTTATGCCATACAGGAGACCTCACAAAATGAGGAAAGTTTTGAAGTCAGAAGAAGTAATTGAGCAATACCATAGAGGAAAAAGAAAGACCAAAACAGACATTTTAAAAGCATATTACCAAGATAGCAATTCCTCCAAAAATTACAATTCAATATCAAGTACAAACTTGCCATGATGTTACAGTTATAACCAGTCCTTCCAATCAAAAGCACTACCTTCAGCAAAGGCAAAATGCCCTTCTCAACCCAACAATTCCACTGATAAAACAATGTCATCATAAACACAAAGGTATTGTTCGGTACACAAACAGAGTAGTCTCTTTTGTTCTCTTTAGTCCCACTTTTTTAGTAGAACCACAATGCACCACTTTTTCACATTTTGTTCTATTCTGTTTTACTTTTAGTACACACTAAAAGTAGAACAAAACTCATGTTCTGTCTAGTTCTAACCTATCTACCATCGCTACCACAGGGGATCATGGGCCAAAAAATTACCTTTACTTCAATAATGCAATATCTAAATGACTAAATGGATGCACCAGCATCACTAATAGTAATGAATATGAATGCAACCATATCCAAATGGATGCCTGACTAACAAACTTAATATCTCAAAAGTGTAGAGAAGAAGAAAGATAGAAGAAAAACCTGATTTTTCCTCCTAATGGGGTGGTTAAACTTGCAATTGAACCCAAACTTGCAAGTCCCAGTCTTCATGTAGAATGCACAATCTTCAGCTTCAGGCCTCAAAGGGTAGTGGCGAGTTCTACCACTGCTTTTCTCTTCCTTCTTCTCCACTCCATCACCATCAACATCCCCATACCCATACCCATACCCATCAACATCTCCATCTCCTTCTACATACCCATCAACATCTCCATCTCTACCCACCTCTTCATTCACATTCTCATTCCAACTATTGGTCTCCCAACCCCTGCTATCTTCATCACACACTTCACCCTTAGCGGGTTCTTCATCGCAAACTTGTCCACCATCGTTAAAGTCCGAAACTTTCTCAACTTTCTCCCCAGTTTCAGTGACCCCTTCATCTTCATCCTTCAAATCCAACTTGTTCTGAAGTTCCTCACCAAGTGCTTCCTCCTCGACAGTGTGATTGAGATCTGGCGGTGAAGGAAGGGCACCAGGGGAAGAAGGTGCCTTCTCAGAACCCAATTGAGGGTCTTCACCATTGGAAACAGCAACTGAATCGGATTCAGAGGGTTCCATTCTCCCTCCACATTTCAAACCCTAATAACGGAAATTGATTTTTATTAGAAAGAAAAATCTCACACACACACGGAGAGAAAGAAAGTGAAAGGGGGTGAAAAAAAGTGTGCTTTTTATATAGGGAATCAGCAAAGAAGAAGAAACCAGAAGCAGTGTGAACAAGCAAAATAGGGAGAAAAAAGTGTGCTACTTGCTATGGTGTGTACTGTTACTTGTACAAAGTACAAACACAGTGTTTCTCAATTTCCTTTTTTAAATTTTGTATTTTAGCTATTATAAAATGAGAATGGTAGTATTTTATTTTATTTTACATGACAACATATAAAATAAAATCATATACATTTATATAAGTTGATAAAAAACTTTAATAAATATATTTTAAAAATTCATAATTTAATATATTTCAATTAACAATTGTCCTTTATAATTAATTTATAATAAAATATATTATATCTTTTCTTTTCTAAGTGCTGATTTTTTTTTCTATTTATCCTTAGTTTTAAAAAATTAAAATAACACTAAGGATGATGTTAATGAGTTTTAAAAGCATTCTTTAAAAAATAATAATTATAAGATTTCTATTAAAAATTATAATATTCATTATAATAAATTAATGAGTGCTTTTAGCATCTTTTTTAATATTAATTATATTATTTTATCGATCGTATCCTAATTTTATTTATTTAATTAATTAATGAGAGAATTGGATAAAAAATCATCAGAAACATAAAAAAAATTAGAAAATTTAAATTATAATTTTAGTAAAATAAATATATATTGACTAATTTTATGGTACCAATTTAGAATATTTTAAATTTTTTTAACACCCTAAGTATTTTTACGGATTCTGTTCGAATCGGGTAGGACTTCTATAGATGAAAAGGTCCCCTAAATATTTAATATAATTACTTACTGAAGTGTGGAACTCAAAATCACTATTTAAGTTGTAAGAACCACTTACCAAATGATACTTGTTCCATGGTAAAACCGTTTTAGATCGAAGAAAGAATGGGAAAGGTAATAGCTATTAATTAATTGTAGGAGATAGAAATGAAAATAGTGCTTGTTTGATTTAAATTTTCAAACAACCAAAATCAATTCTGCAGAATTGATTTCAAATCACTTCCGTCCAACGTACTTCGTAAAGCGTGCATCATCGATCTCAACCATTCATTTCTAGAATCAATTCTACTCAATTGTAAACCAAACGAACCCATAATTATTCCTGTACAAAAGGGTTTTGGTCATAAATCATTGGGTGTTTGTCTGTTGCAAAGCGTAGTCTTTGGATTGGACTCTGCGAACGTGGAATTTGTATATGTCTGAATGGAAAATGTGTCAATGCTTCATCGTGTGTTAATATGTAATAGTATAGTATATGTTTTTTGTTGGGTCAAATTAAAGTAAAAGGTGTGGAATTTATTATCCAGTGCATTGGAGCATCTTTCAACTTGCCCATTATATTATATTATTAGTATACTATATACAGCAGAAAGGAGATAAACATCTGTGGGTGGATTTATGCTCTAAAACTCTAAAGTGACTTTAGCAAGTTGGCCAGGGGTAAAAATGGAACATCAATCCCATGGTTTTTGCCTGCTCAAGCATATTATCACTAAATTGATGATTTTCTCAAAATCATGAGGAGCAGTTCATTATAAAGTCAGGTCCATATGGAAGTTTTACAGCATTAAACCTTTCCTAATAGGGTCTAGAGAGAAGAAAAAGAAGAGTAAACCCTCAATTTGATCTCTGAAAGATACGAGGTCGGTCACATTAGTCCCTGGAAGACGGAAATTATATTTACATTTTTGAAAGATAAAAAAGTCATTTAATTTAATCCTTTTTAGGAATTAAATTGATATTTAAAAAAATCTTTCAAAGATTAAAATGAAAGATTTTTTATCTTTGAGATACTAAATTGAAAAAAAATTTATCTTTTAGGGACGAAAAAAGATAATTTCATTCTTCAAAGAACTTCCCACGCTAAATCTTTCATTTTCAATGGCGTTTCTTCGGATCTACATTTAAAACAATGTAATTATAGGATAAACTAAACACAGGTTGAATTGAATTGTGAGATCTTTACCTGCGCGTTTCCAAGTTATGGATATGAATATAGTAGTACTTGGTTAGACTTGTACCTACCAATTCCAATGGGAGGGAGATAGTCTATTCTACACTTTTTCCAATAATGCCTTTTCAGTTTGTCCCTACCAACAGGGCATATTCAATTTTCTGAATCCATTACCTTATCTGAGTTCTAGACACTTCAACAAATCAATTGTATGCAATCAAGTATCCTGCAACCATCGACTAAAAACAATCCTGCAACCACAATAATAATAATAGTAAATGCCCACGTGCTTTAGATGAAAGTGGAACAAAATGTTAATTATAGAAAGAATTAGTATTTATAAAGCAATCATGTTTGTCGCACAAAGAGTTTGGAGTTTATAGTAAGTCTCGTTAAATAAACTTAAACCAGCATACATCACAATCTTTAAGAAGAAACTCTTAATAAAAATTCTACATTATTTATACAAAAACAAACTTGATGTACAAAATGTAAAGTAAGATTCAAGAACAAAAGTTTGTGTTTGGTATGGCGTTGAAATTGACAAAACTCAAATTTGAATTTTCCAATGCAATTATTTTTCGCCTTTGAAACGTAAATTTACAACATTTCAACATTAAATCAAACGTGAGTTTACCACTTCCAGCATCAGTGTGGAGGGTACATCTTAAAGACTAAAGACCTAAGAACATGAAGTGGATTGGTTTGGTTGCTTCGATTCAGTTAAGTTCAATTTAGTATGGTCTGGTTCGGTAAGATGAGGTCTGGTTCAATCCAGTCCAATTCGGCTTTGTTCGATCCAGTCTGGTTTGATCTAATTCGTCTCAGTCTGGTTTGGTTCAGCTTGGTTGGATTTAGTTCGACTTGATCCAGTCCAGTTTGGTTTGACTCGAGCCGATCTGGTTTGGTTTGGCTTGGTTTAGTCCGACTCGGTCCAGTCTGATTTAGCTTGGTTTGGTTTGGTTCGGTCTGGTTTGCTTGGTCCGGTCCGGCTCGACCCCGCTTGGTTCGATTCAGTTTGGTTTATTTTGGTTTCGTTAAGTTTTCTCAATTTAGTTTGTTTTGATTGATTTACTTATTTATCTATTTGTTTGTTCGTTCGTTTGTTTGTTTTATACTTACCGTGCTAATATTTGTGTACAACTAAAGTAACAAAGGAGTAAAGACTCAAGTTACCACCCCAGTTATTGATTTGACATTGTGTTGAGTTTTTGAAGAGGAGTGTGTTAACAAAAGATTAAATTTTGGAGTATCCAGAATCAATTCTGCAGAATTGATTTTAAATCACTTCCGTCCAACGCACTTCGTAAAGCGTGCATCATTCATCTCAACCATTCATTTCTAGAATCAATTCTACTCAACTGTAAACCAAACGGACCATCAATTTTGAATTTATAAGAAAAAATCTCCAAACTTACGGGGTCATTTACTTTCAGATAACATTTTCTATTTCTAATTCGTGTTTTGTTATTTTAACTATAAAAATGTTAACTTATTTATCATTTTATTTTTTATTTCCAAATTTTGTACAAAACAGAGAAACCAATACAATGTTTTTATATACAAATTTTGAAAACAAAAAATAAACCGGAAATAATGTGATATTTTTATAATTAAAATTGAATATATTTCTATAATTAATACTAAAAACAGAAAAACAAAATATTTTCCAAAAATAAATATCCCCTTGAAGTTTTAAAGGACCCAGATTTGGTGCAATCATTTATTGGTGCAATTGGTGTAATCGTGAAATTTGGGTCGCGAGATCTTAATGAGACGGCTCATATGTCAAGATACTTTTTCAATATTAATTTAACATCTCGACATAAGCATTAAACGGTTTAGATTTCATGACTGTACCAACTCCATAAAAAAGTGACTACATACAATCCAAAATCAATTTCACATGTATTCAAACCCTCTCTGGCGCAGACCGTGGAGCAATTGTCATTGAGACAGTAAACATTACTCAAAACAAACGAGAAAGGAAAGAAAAGAAAATGAGATCCTCCTATAGGCCTCGCTACCTTTGGCTTCTCATGATTGCAGCCACTTGGAGCATGCCTAGTGCATGACTACCGTACCAAGCAAGCGATAAAATGGTTTGGAACAAGAGTTGCATGAGATATGAAATGGATGGGAATCATGTTTCCAAATCCAAGCAATTGCTTTGATTGCAATAAATAAATGGGTACAATAACACCTACCGAAGCAGAATTAATAGTTACTCCAAATGGCAATTGCAGGGATATCCTAAACTGTTATAAAAACCTAGTCCTAGCCTGTCAGTTGAGCAATAGATTCACAAATTCATCAACAATGCTAGTAATATCTGTTACACTTGTTGCTATCAAGTATCAACGATTCTTCTTTGTTGAATGACCAGTCTTTCGCTTATGACGACTGAAATCAGAAACAAATCTGAAGGTTTGCCCACACCCTGTCTCAGCACATACATATGGACGAGCACCAGTGTGGACTCGAATATGTTCAGTACGAGCCCATGCCCACTTGAAAGTCATCTTGCACCCCTTCCAAGGGCACTTCAGGGGACGGTCATCCTCATGAACTCGTCGGTGCTGCACCAGATATTTGTGTGAGAAAAATTTCTTTCCACATCCTTTCACAGGACAGATATTTCTCTTATGATGCACCAGCTCCTGTTTAGACCCAAAACTCATGTTACACCCCTCAATGTCACACTGGTATTCACCTTCCTCATCCTTCACTTTGGCCCGGCCAGCTGAAACCTTTGCAGCTGTGGCATTCTTCACTTTTTTCTTTTTGGTTTCCTTCTCTTTTGATTTTCCTTCAGATTCCTTCTGAATTTTCGGAACTCTCTTCCTAAGCCTTGTGCTAGGTCCACCTTCTTCCTCCTCTTCAATATGTAAAGTCTCGTCTCTGGAGTTACCAGATTGACTATTCCATACACAAGGCTGCTGCTTCATTTGCCGAGGAGCCTTTGATTTCATTAGCTTAAGAGCACCTCGTTTCACAGGCCGGGATGTCTTGCTTCTCACACGGAGAGGGTTAGCTTGTTTCATATGTTTAAGAGTCTGTAGTTGTGGTTTAGATTGCTTACTTCGAAGAGTTCTCCTGTGTTGCTGATGAGAATCATCCTCTACTTGATCATCTGAATTTACAGAGTCTTCATCCATGCATTTAGCTTGCTTTCTTTTAGGAGTTCTGTACAACAGATGAGAATTATTTTCAGTCGAGTCATCCACAACTTCTCTATCATTGTATTTATTTTGCCTGCTCCTTCGAACATTCCTTTGGGGCTTCTGAAAGTGATCATCCAACTGGTCATCAGACACTACATCTTCCCCAGTAACACATTTGGCTTGCCTGTCTTTAGGAATCCTTCTTTGATACTTGCGACAATGACCCTCCAGTTGATCATCAGATATAATATTCTCTCCAGCAAGGTATTTGTCTTGCCTGCTTTTAGGATGCCTCTGTTGCTGCTTCTGCATGTGGTGCTCCAGTTGGTCATCAGATATCACTGTCTCTTTTTCAGAAAGGAATTTGTGATTCCTACTTTTAGATATCCTCCCTTTCTGCTTCTGAAAATAAACTTCTGTTTCATCATTAGAAATCACATCTTCTTCGGCAATGTATTGATCATACTTGCTTTTAGGAGTCTTTCTTTGCAGCTGAAGAGAACCAACATCCAATGAGTCTTCTGAAAAAACATCTTGCTTGTCGCTAAGCTCTCCCCTCTGTGCCCAATCAGAATCATAGTCCATTGTGTCATCTGAAACCACATCACTGTCAATAAATTTAGCTTCCTTGGCATTAGCCTTCCTCCAATGCTGTATATGAGTATTATCATCCAGTGAATCATCTGAAACTGAACTTTCAATGCATTTTGCACGCTTGCTTATAGGCTTTCTATGATGCTGCAGAGGAGAATAATCCCCTTCTGAAGCAGTATCATCTCTCTCAATATGCCTGGTTCGCTTACTTCGAAGAATCTTCCTTCGAGATTGATTGGATTTATCTTCAATTGAATCATCTGATAGCCAATCTCTCTCAGCAATACTTCCTTCCCTGGCTTCTCCACTCTCCACAGTCATTTTCCTTTTCCTACCAGATTTTTTAATTGTAGTATTGCTTTTGTGGGTAATTTCTGATCTCTCAAGTTTCTCATCAGGTAATGACCACCCATGTAAGCTTTTCTCATCCTCAACATCTTCAGAATCTCTTTTTGCTAATAGGGGATGGACTTGATTGGACATCCAAACTTTGCCGCACCATTTCCCAGCAACTACCTTTTTCTGTTTGTTAGCCCTTCTCTGATAGACCTTGGGTTCTATGGGAGAGCTTGATGGAGTGCTACGACCAAATGCATTATATATAACAGAATTGTAAGGCATCTGCTTACTATAAAGTGGAGAGCGGCTAAGATTGGCGCTATAAAAGAGATTGATTCCCAGCTTTACAGCCCAGTCCCCATTCCCAGGAATAGCTTCCTCACTATCCAGAGATGATTGGATCCTCTCCTCATCTTCCCTGTTGGCATGCCTGTATACAGTATTCTTCCACATGTAATCAATCCCCAATTCTTCTGCCATAAACTTTGCTTCAGCCTCTATCTTCGGATAATCTGTAGAAATAAGTAAAATTGATCATGAATGATTGGCAAGGAGAGGAAAATGATTAACAATAATCCCAATCCTAAGAAGATGCAAAACATGCTGATAAAGGTCAAAAGTTAATCAGTAGCAATGAGGTGATATAAACAAACTAATATGGATGCATGACACTGATATATAAATGATGCTTCAAATCAGAAGGAAACATCACCGACGTGTTGACATGCGCATGGATTTTTTTATTTCTAATCGTTTCGGGAAAATCATAAACTAAATGTGTTCACCTAAGGCTAAAATATAAGAACATGTAAAATTCAAGCTTCCTTTGTTGTTCATATAGATTTATAAAGGTCAAACACAATACCTTCATATAAGTTTATATCTTCGAGGAAAATGGATCAATCAGACCACTTGATTTTTAAAATTAGTATATTTGAATAACCTCTTCATCAGGGAAAAAAAACCACACTTTTCTTAATTTGCAATCTAAATTGAGACATAACTTCCATCACGAGACTCATGTTTAATAACCAAGGTTTCCATTGAACAAGTGTTTGCTTGGAGAGAGAGAGAGAGCAGGTAAAAGGGAGGCAAAGTGTTTTTACAGAGAACTTGGACATGATATAAACAATGCAGTACAAAATGTGTTCCTTTATTAATTAAAGAACTTAAGAGAACTTAAGTGGAAGAGTAAATTAATGAAACAACAGACCTGGATGACATAGGAGCAATATGTGGGCACCTCCAATTGGGCGAAGTTGCTGCTCTGCTTCTGCAGCGTGCTCTAGACAGAAGACATGCATTCTAGACGAGTCTTCATCAGATGGTGCCCCCAATGAAACATTTTTATTGTCAATGGGAATCGCAGTCTTGCCCATCAATGACGTTACAGCATGAGTATCTTGAGAACAATTCATGGTGGAATAAGGTACTGCCCTGTTATTTTTAAATGCTCCCCCTGAAGTGATGTTACAATCTTCTGACTTAACAGAGTAGTCAAACGGGCTCATAATGCGCTCAACTCTCTTATGCATATAATACTCATAATTGCCAATACTCTCCGAAGGACTATCATCTCCATCAAGTCTAACAATGGGACTACCATGGTAATCTTGAAATTGAGAAGGCAAACAAGGTATCTCCTGAGATCTACTTGCTGATGGATGCTTCATCACATTCAATTCATCACCGTCAGCTGCAATATCTGAGTCACCCTGATCTTCCTCAGAGTCGGAAGAATTTCCATATGCCGAAGCCAATAGTGCAAGAGCTGTATTGCCTTTTTTTCTTTCAGTATTTAAATCCTCCTTGGAATTATGATCAGCAATCTGTGTCTGTTGTTCAATAGATTCAACAAGAGCATCATATACATCATTTCCAGCATTCTGTTTTGTCCATCCTGCATGATGCACAAATTGTGTCAACTTTTGGGAGATAAGTAAAGGAGACATAAATGGCATTTAGATTCTTAGATAGCTATGCTTCTTTTCTCAAGCACATCATAAAGTCCTACTCCTAGGATAGGCATTAATGCATATTACTGCTTTCCCTTTATGTATATATATATATATAATGGCAGGCACACGGCAAGAACACACTATGATTCTGCATTGAAAAGTGAAATGTCCAACTAATCAACTAAGCCATCTCCCTGATTTACAAGAGTACTACAGAACCCATACCAGTATTCTGGATTCTAACTAAGTTCAAAAGGCAATATACGAACATTGAAAACTAGAGTAAATCTCAGATTACTATCCATTGGCTAATTTATATTACAATCAATTTTTTTGACAAAAAGGAACAATTAGTTTAAAGGACAAGGTAAAATACATTAAGATAAGAGATGACTGTTTCCAAATAGAATAACGTTGTAACAGAAAAATATCTTCCCATGGCACAACTAGAAGGGAAAGAAAAAGACAAGAACTTGAAGTGACATACCAGAACTGATAGAACTGTGGAACCAAACACAGTTAAGGATGAGTCCAAGAAGGAGAAGGCCTTACAAGTTTATACCCATAGGCCTTGCAAGTTTATTCCTCGAGTCCCTATTGGGTTGACTTGGTTAAAGTGAAAGAGGAAATTTTACAGGATCTAGTACTTTTGCAATTGTTGGTAACTTTACAAAATGATCCTAACACTAAACCAGGGTATCCGTAGTGAGGTGATTCCCTATTCTATGAAGGAAGCCCTAGTGATTTCTCATAATTCCTCCCTCATTCTCGCTTTACTGCTGGAATTTCACTCACCATCTAGGGGTCATTTTGGTGGATGCTGGATGTGTATATTGGAAAGGAGTGTGCAAGCAAATAATGCATTTCATGCAAGAATGTGAGGTTTTCAAATGCAACAAATATCAATTTTGAGCCCCTACAGGTGTGTTGCAACTACTTCCTGTACCCAATTTAATTTGGGAAGAAGTCTCAAAGGACTATATTACTGGTTTGCCAAGGTCTCAAGAGTGGTACAACAACAACCAAAGTCTTTTTCCACTAGGTAAGGTCTACTGCACAAATCAAATAACACCTATTGTCTAAGTATGCTCATTTCACCCCAGTTAAACACCCTTTTCACAGCCAAATCTATTGCACTTTATAAAGGATGTAGAGCACCAGCATGGATTTCCTCGTGCTATTGTGAGTGGTATGGACACTCTTACTAAGTAAATTTTGTAAGGAATTATTTCAACTCCAAGGTACTGTGCTAAAAATGAGCACCTCTAAACACCCTCAATCGGATGGCTAATCTAAGGTGGTCAAATGCTGCTTGCAAACTTATTTGAGGTGTTTTACTTCGGAGCAACCAAAGTAGTGGAATTTATGGATATCATGGGGTGAGTTTTGGTATAACACCACCTTCCATTCCACCATGAGAACAACTCCTTTTGAGGTTGTTTATGGGCGCCCTCAACTCTTATGCTAAAGATGATAAGAATAACAAATGTTAAGCCCCAAAATAAAAAGGGATCAAAACAGGATAGCAGCAGCTCACGCCAATGCAGAGCCAGGTCATATACTACAGGTAAAGCATGTGTTTCTGTTCTACATACAGGACACTGACCAAATAAATAGTCATATTTCCCAATGGACATATGACACACAGGGCTGAAAAATACTGACAACAAAGGGTGTGTGATCATTATTGATAATATTTGAAGAAAGCCAAAACAGCAGTATTTTACAGTAATATGACAACCAAATAAATAGAACCTGCCTGTATATGTGCTGGGTTTGGGAATACTTGCATCTTCATGGGCAACAGTAAATTTATTGCTAGTTACTCCAGAACCAACGGTCCAATCATTAAAGAAGCTACAATCAGCTGACATAAGGTATCTAGCTGCTGGTTCTCTAGGCTGTACAATAGCAACACAAGAAAAGCTCAATATTCCACATGTGACACATGAAAATAATCTCTGATCTGACAATCCATCTCCTTGACTTGTTTCATTTTCAGTGTCGCTTTGCAGTGTTTTTGAACTTGACGTGCATATGTTACCATTCGCACTGAATGAACAAACCCTGTTCCTTTCACACAATGAGGCAAACTTTTCTTTTACAGAATAAAAACCTTTTACTTTTTTTATTCCATGGTTCCTGTTGAACACCAGGTCATCAGAAATTAAACCTTTTGAGGAATTCATTCCCTCAGAATTGCATTCATTGAGAGAAAACTCAGTGTTCACTTTTAGTTGTTGAGATCCAACACGTAATTTTGAGCAAACAGAAATGTCAGAAGAGCTACGAGGAAGAAGTACTATAGAAGATCCTTTTCCGAGTACGTGAAGCAGATCATTATTCCGTAACACGTCCTGTACAAATAGTTCTTTAATTACAGTTTCTCCTACACCCTTTCTCTTATCTTTAAGTCGAGAACTCCGTGGTTCAGTGCTCATGCCTCCAGGGACTCTGTAACGAGAATACATGAAAACTTACAGGGTGGATATAATATAACAGCTCATATTGTCAACAGAATCATTGTGTTTGTGTGCCATGAGAAAATCATGTTAGTTGACATGAAATTCTTACAAAAGAAAACCTAATGTAATAGTCACTATCAATAACTTTATCAGACGTTGTACTTATATGTTAGATAACATTTAGAATAATTCATCCACATGTATTTAATATGTGGTATGTATGCAATTACATGTTTATAGAGTTAACATGTTCATAATTGAAATGCATCAAATGAGTCTGGATCATTAAAAAAGAAATTCCTCTAAGCTTTTAGCATGACTCTCCTAAACCCAGAAGAAAGAAGCTCCAATAGGGAAAGACATACCTAGAACACAAAGCAAGGCCAAGGTCATAAAGTAACTGGACATGTGAAACCATAGGAGGATAATTAATTGAAGCCCTCCGAATAGCAGCATCTTTAGCAACCCTCAACCATTCAGGTGTTGCAATGTTAGCTGCCTCTCCACAATTAAAACCTACAGAGCGTACAACTAAAGGATTAGAAACACATAACTAATGACAGAAACAATAATCACAACGCAAACACCTGCCCACCAAAGAAAAACAGAAAATGTTTTAGCCTACGATTACATTCTGAGATTGTAAAGTGTCTTACCGTGACTAAATCCTGTGTGATACGCTCTCGGAAACGTCACCACAAATTCCCCAGCATTTTGCACTAATCTGATTCAAAGCAATTGAAAATAAAGTTAAGATACATATTAAAATTCTCAATATATATACAGAGAATGTGTACAACTAGGGTGAGGATATAAAATCCTTCAAAAAAATATAAATGAAAAGGGAGACAGAGACAAGTTAATCAAGCATGAAGGATGCAGCAAGCCTGTCAAGGCTCCCTGCATATCAGAAAACTGCCCTACCAAAGCACTAGAGAGAAGCCATAAGCACCACCCTAGCCTAAAGCAAATCCACGGACAAAGAGACTTGAACCAAACATACCATAATCAAGCATGAAGGCTGCAGCAAGCCTGTCAATGCTCCCTGCATATCAGAAAAGGGAACTCCCCTGAAACTGCCCTATCAAAGCACTAGAGAGAAGCCATAAGCACGACCCTAGCCTAAAGCAAATCCCGGGACAAAGAGACTTGAACCAGACACACCACAGAGCAGCATAAACTCTTCACACACACAAAATTATGGTTTCTCTGCTTCTACCAAAACCTTCAAAGAACCATGAGAAATTGCTTTGGCACACCACACGCCCACTATTCATCAAGCAAACCAAACAAATATTTCCAAAGGAAAGCAGCCTACCAATCATGTAAAATAAACAATGCAGCTAAATGTTCTGGCTCAGGGGTATATTTCCAGCAAGTTCATGCAATTGCTATTGAACATTTAACAGATTTAAAGTCGAAAATGCTTCTTATACAACAAAATAAAGCAGCAATTCAAAGTGAATAGCATCACCAACAACAAAAAAAACTGATAGCATAAAAAAATCCCAAGAAAATTATGAAAAGTATGAGGACTACAAACTACAGTAGCACAATAGTAAAAATCCAGTACCTGCAGCAGGGAACACCCGCGCTAATGAATACTTCCGGCGACATCACTGTAGTTTTCTCACCAAGAATAGCAAAAGTAACTGTTGAAGAGGACAAAAAAAGAGTACCCGTGTATGTAAGTTATACAAAAACAACAAAGCCAAGTATATGACTATTAGCATTAGCAACAAGTTGAAAGCACTGACCAAGAGGGTTAATCTCTCCTCCATAGCCATGAACTCTAACAACTTCCTCGAATGCAACGGCTGCGTCTCTAGGCACGCCATACCATGTCTTTGGAGCACCCATATGAAGGTAATTCAAGCTATGCAAGTCATGATCCTCCACATGCCAAGCGAACCAGCTAAATAACATAGCAACATACACCATAGGTGAAGTCACTCCAGGAATCTCCTCCTTCATGAACCTCAACAGAGAACCATTTGCCCTCGAAACCGCTCTCATGTTCCACGCAGTCTCGCCAACAGTTACGACGCTGTCTCCACCACCACCTCCGTCGTTTGGTCCTGCAAACGCAGAGCCTGGCATGTCGTTTGCATACTCAACAGAAAAGGGCTTATCAGCGGTGGCCTTCCAATACAGAGTCTCCACTTCGAGAGGGGAAAGCGTTGAAGCGCACTTTTTACCTTTCTTGAGGTAGCTTTTCTCGAACGCTTTGGCTTTGGCCTCGAAGTCGCGAAACGAGTAGTGGTGACCGCTGTGCCAGACCGGTCTCCGAACCGGTTGAGGTCGCCGAGGGCAGAACCCGATCTGTTGCTGTCGTGTGGTGAACCGGGGTTGGGACCGGTTCAGGTTCGAAATTGCGGTTTTCTTAGGGGAAGGGGGAACAGGAGGAATAATCTTACAGATTCCGTATTTTGATGCTTCTTTCTCGATCTTAAAAATGTAACCGATCGGATCTTGGAACTCCGCCGCGCTCGGCCGATACTCCGGCGCCACCGGAAGCGATTTCAACCACGGGAAAACCTCCTCCGAACCCGCCATTGCCGCTGCGACTTTGGGGTTTGTTCTTCTTCTTCCTTTCTCACACTCATTCAATGCCCCCTGTTTTTTTCCCAAACAGGGAACAACCAACCCAAACCAAAGCAAAACCAACTTGCTCTTCAGATTCCATGCTTGGCGTTTCTTTTTTCTTTATATCTTTTGGGGCATTTTCCTTTTCGAAAAAATTAAATAACAAAAGACTTTTTTTCCTCTACTGCTTTTGGCTTTTAGGATTTTTTTTCCTCTGGCTTGCTCTGTTTTCGATGTTACAGAGAAGTGCAGCGGTGAAAAGGAAAATGGGAAATTGTTTTGGTTTGGGGCAGAGCAGAGGAGTGGAGTGAGAAGTGGGTTTGATGTGTGAGTGGGGTTTTTGGTGTGGGGTTTGGTTTGGAGGGGGATTTGTGGAAATTGGCCATCGTTTGTGGTGTTATTTACTAAAAGTGCCACTGTGCGTTGTTTTCTCTTTCCTGTAATAATAAAGATAATAATATATATCCGTTTGGGATTTGGCGTTTTGCATTTGCGGATAATATATAAAATAATTGGGAAAACGGTGGGTGTTACTTTTGCTGTTTTGCAGCCGTGCCCTTGTGTTCTGCCGCATGCTTTGCGTTCTGCTTCTTATTCTGTGTTTTCTTTTCTTTTCTTTTCTTTTCATTTCATTTTCTCTTTCTCTTCCTCTTTCTCGGCACTCTGTGTGCAGTCAGTGCTTATTCTGTTTTTTTATTATTACGACCCAAGTTTTATCACGGTCAAATCGAGTCTTAATTTTTAAATAATTAACAGTTTAACACCGTATCCGGACACAATTTTTTTAAGAAAATAAATAAATAATAATTTTTTAAAATTCAATTTAAAAACTGTAAAAACAAAAGTATTTTTATATATAAATAAAGAATTTAATAATTATATAAATAATAAATAAACTTTTTATATATATCCAATTATATTTCAGTGTCTTATCAATTATCACATCATAATTTTACTTTTAAAACTATATTATAATAAGATAAGTTGTGAAATCTATGTTTTTAAAAAAACAAATCCATAGTCAATTTAGCAATCGATCCATTCAATTCTTAAAAATTGGTAATTTTTTAAATAGTGAAAAACGGGTTGAATAGGCCAAAAATCGAGTTGGTGCTAAAAAAATGGTTTGAACCGATATTTTTAAATAAAAATGATTTTTTATTTATTTTAAAATAATTTTAAGATAAATAAAGATACATATTCAAAAATTACACATAGATATCTTTTATTTTATTAATTATTAATAAATTTTTTGTCTTATAAAATATATAATAAGACTATTTATATTAATTTACAATTTTATACTGCTTTTGATCTTTTTTATAAAACCCTCTTGAGAATTTTATTTTGGTCATTTATATAAGACTCTTTACAAAATTTAGGAAGCATTTATTAGTTTTTTTTTATCTTTATCCTTCATAATTAATAAAACTTTGTAGTTTTCAAGAATTGGTTAATGTGGAAAATTGAATGGAGTTTAATTTTAAATAGGGGTAAATTTGGTAGTTAAGGGATAATTTTAAAAATCAACGCATTAAAACATGTTTCCTTAATATGCATGTTTAGATCAAAAAAGGGTCTCATAAATAGGACCGGAGTGAGTATATCTTAATTTCTTATAATTTTATATTATTTTATTAGTTAAAATATTATACATTATTAAATATATATTTAATTATTACCGATTTAAACTAATGAGCCATGAATAAGCATTGACCAATTTAATTATTGGTGCAATTTTTAAAATATTTAGTGAAATATAATTAAACATTTATCTAATTAAAATTAGTATTAAGTTTAATATATTCCTTTTAATCCTTTCTACAGAACCTATTGAGAATTTTGTTTCATCTTTTATAAGATCTTTTACAACGTTATAAAAAAAAAGTTGTATTATTTTTTCATTTTTACCTTTCATAACTATTGAAGCTTTGTATTTTCTATGATTAATGAGGGAATTAAATATAATTTGACTTTAAATAGGGATAACTTATAAGCTATATAAATCTTTTAAAAAACAATGCATTAAATTATATTTTCTTACTTACCAAAAAATTATATTTTCTTTATATGTGTGCTTAAGTTAAATAGCTCTTATAAAAATGACTGGAGTATTTTATAAAGTATGCTGAATTTTAAAATAATGAGACTTTATATCGTAATTAAATTAATCAAGTTATAATTAAACAATGATTTAACTAAAATTATTAAAATTACGAATATAAATAATATACTATTGTTTAATTAATTAATTCAATTAGGTGGTTTAATCTAAAATTTAAAACATTGATGGAGCATTCGTTTGATTTGGTGTTTCAACCGTGTAAAATCATAGTTTCGCGGAATTGATTTTAAATCACTAACGTCCAATGTGTTTCGTGCATCACCCATCTCAATCGTTGATTTCTAGAATCAATCATACTTAACTGTAAACCTTGAGTATATAATTGTACTAGTGGTTCCGGGTTCAAACCTTGAGTATGTAGTTGTACTAAATACTTAAGTGTCTTCCATGATATCCACCATATATATGTAGCAGGGTAGTCATAATCTTTAGTTGTACCACTTTTTTTTCAACAAGTGTCCCTTAGTAGGTCTTACTAGCTCCATCATATCCTCTTATCTATTTTTTTTCTCTATCCTTGAATCTCTCTCATCTCTTACCCTCACTCGTGCACCTTCTTCCCTAAAAACCTCCATATCCATCCATTAAAACAACCTCACTTTCTTGCTCACCTCTTCAGTATCACAACAACCTCGTGAGCTTGTGCCCCTCTTGTAGTTGCACCACAAAATCACCCAAGCTTCCAAATAGTCACATGATCTCACCATCCCTCTACCATGGCGATAAGTCAGTACCCATTTTAAATTGCTCATGCACAACCAAGGTTTTGTGCCAGAACCAACTCCAAATCAACGACATCTTTTCTCCATTGTATCATCTTACATCATTAAGACCAAAGTTGAATCATGCCATCCCTCATCACTACTCCAGTCATGATTCTTTGTTCACCACAAGGATTATAGCACGCCTCCACCACTGAACTCATTTTCGTTCAACTATGTTTCATTCATTGCAAGTGTTTAAACCACTATCCTTACAAACCCCTATTAAAGTTCAATTTACCAATACTATCACAAATCACACCAATACCCTTCAATCCTTGTTATGCCACCTCCATTAAAGTGATTGTTCATCTTCACAATCCCAGCCCCTAAAACATTATGTTGTGCGCTTGCTTCACCGCTAAGCTTCCATTAAGCTTTATCGTAGAGTTGCAGCCACAATTTGAACGTTGTTGAAGCCACCTATGACACTATTGTGAAGCAGTATTTATCATTGTTGAAGGAAAACTAATCACCAATCACAAGAACATCCATATGATCACATAGTCATGCATGAAGTCGTCATTATGTATCAAGTCATGCCACTACCATACTAGAATCGATGGACTTGACTCCTCTATCCGCACCACCATCTTCTGTTGCTACAAGTAGCTTCTCTAACATCTTCCTATCCAATACTATCACACATAACTATCATCTCTCTCCTCCTACAGACATCTTCATCATTGTTACAAGCCTAACCACACAATGTTTACCGTCAAGATTAAGGGTACAACTACCACTTATGAGGGCACTCTAGAATTTACCAAATACTTATTAATTTGAAAAATAATCCTATAATTTTAATATAAACTTTATTTGTTGGTCAATATCATAAACCTTCTCTACTCACCCCTTCATTGTGTGTGTTCATACCTAATCTTAATTGTTTGTAGAATATTTGTTAACATGTACACACGAGAAAAAAATCATGCCAAATAAATTAGGGTCCTTTATTTGTCAAACCTATTATATATCAAGAGAAAAAACTATTATTTTGAGTGAAGTTAATAAATAAAGTTCATAAGTAAATTAACTTAAATTTAAATTATGTGTTTTAAACATAAAAGTTGAGTTTTAATAATTTGAGCTCTATTTTATGTTAAACAAACTAATTCTAAGAGACGTTCTACGATGTTACAAATGGAAAAGTAACATATCCTAAGGCAAATTTTCAAATATATTTTTTTATAAACTACAATAGAAGGAGTATACAAACATACTTTGAATTGAGTTAAAACATATATTTTAATGTATTTTAGAGTAAAACACTAATTTTAATCAAAACACATCATCTACTGTAAAATTAAACTTGTGTATTAGGGGTGTTCATGAAATGGTCTAGATTGAATATTTCTTTTTCTTACTTGTTTTAAATTCTAGGCTTAATTACACTTTTAGTTATTGTGGTTTGAATTATATGCAATTTCGATTTTATTTTAAAAATAAGCAAATATGGTTCCTCCATTAATTATCTTTTATGTAAAACCCTAAGATTCTTTTTTTATATCCAAATACTTGTGAGCTTGTGATGAATTTGGGATATGAAATTATTTTTAAGGTTGAAAAGTAAACAATCAATAGAATTGGAGGAAGTATTTTTTTTACAAATGCATTTCAACATGTATTTATAAACATTCCAATTATTAATTATAGCCTATTATAATATTAACAATACATTAACCCCTCTTTCCCACTTTTAGTGGTCGTGCAATTGTGTTTGGCAATCATGAATTCATAGCTATTGTATTATTTGCGTGGAGCGGTCGAGGACTAATTTCATGCTAATTAGCAATCCTATTACACCATCATTCTTAAAAATCCCGAATAATCTAGGAACACGTAGATAATCTAATCACTTTAATTTCTTGGATTCTATTTCGATATTGTATTTTAAATTTTAATTGACTAAATAAAATCATGCAATCTTCATGTATCCACTTAGCCCTAATATGTGGTGAAGTAGTTGTTGTGGTTATTTAGTCATTGACCTCTTAACCACCAAATTAATCTAAGCTATTTCCTAATGAGCATTTAGTGTCAACAAATGCGATTTGACTCTACTTTTTTTTTCTTGCGAGATCGTTTTGACTCTACTTTTTTTCCTTTGGAATAAGGTTAAATTCGATTCAAATTAATAGCTCGAATAATCACGATGAATGTGACAAGTCGGTTTATAATCATACCAACTATGTGCTCCAACCTTAATTATAATTATCAGCAAAACCTAACACAATTAACATATAACTAAATCCCTTAAATTTACAGACAAGAATTTAATCATTGATCGTGTATTTGAAAAGAACTTGTTGAAATGTCCTATAAAAGATTTGTATGTGGCTATTAATTGGAGTTTATAGATACCTTAATGCACACAAAAAAATTAATTAGAATTGTTTTTTGAAATGTGTTTTGAGAATTTCCTGTTTTGAGAACCTCCTGATTAGACCGCAGGGCTAGTTTGTTGGAATTAGAAATGACTCCTGCTCCAAGACTAAGAGGGTGAGATTAAGGTGCCTTACATGACAACTATGTGTCACAATGTGCTTGGCAGCTCATTGACTTAGTGGTGTGGGGCACCCATATCAGCCAATGGGCCAATAGAGCATAGTGCAACCAAGCCCTGCATGAATGATAAATCATCATATCAGATTGTGCAGAAATTGACCAAGAAAAAAGATTGTGCAGACAATTTTTATTATTATTATTATTATGAAAATATCATGCAGATGAGCTTCATAATAAACGTATTATTAATCACAGCATAATCAAGAATGTGTGTTAATTTAGCGTTGAAACTATAAACTCATGTTTAAACGTATTTGGTTTAGCATTGAAATTGAACAAATTTAAATTTAGATTTCTCAACGTAACTATTTCTAGTATTGGAAACATAAATTTACCACGTTTCAATGTTAAACCAAATATGCTAACAGTTTTCGGATATGTGTAGATAATCAATAATAATTATACTTATACAGTTATACACCTTTGATCTTGCTTTGTCTTTCATACTCGTTTTTCTTTATTTTGTAGAATAATAGGAAGGGGGAAATAAGAAGGAAAAACAAGTAACCGAGGGAAAAATTCCTAAGGGTGTGTTTGGTGTAGCCGAGAGAAATGAAGTAGAGAGAAATAGGAAATAGAGAAATAAAGTGGAGAGAAATAGGTGAGGAATAGTGAAGAAATTGGGTTGTTTGGTATGAGAGAAATAGATGTGAAATAGAGTGGAAACAGTACACTATTTCTCTCTCATCTTTTTGGTAGGAGAGAAATAGAAGATAAATAGAGTGAAATATAGTGTAAAGTGATTTTCCACTCTATTTTTCCTCTCTTTAGGAGATAAATTCTTTTGAGTGGGACCCACACCTTTAAATTTCTCTGCAAACAAACAGACAAAGATTCTTCTCCCTCTCCTCTATTTTCTGCTTTACCAAACGGGGGTAAGTGAATTAACAAACAATACCAATTATCAATTAAAACTGACAGTTAATTACAAAGTCAAACATGGACTATTCTCTGTTGTGACCTAGGTTGTTGTTACATATGATACAATGTAACATAGAATGTGAATCCAATTGATGTACTACTACGGTGTACATTCACGGATACAGATTATATGTTGTTGGGCTTCAATGCAGTTATATGCAGTTGAATAAATCTCCACCGCACATAGCATCCAACCACCCACATGCTGCCACGTCATATCTTTTATATTTAAAAGTTAGTTTGTCATTTTGTAATGACTCTGCTCCTGTAGGCTTCCACCCATCGCGCGTTGCTGTCTCATTTCTCCGCCTCTCTGTAGCTTAAAACAAACCAATTGTTTCTAACTAATTAATTGGTTCTCGTTTTTTTAGCTGCAATCTCCATCTTTTGCAGTCGTTCCTAAGTGCGAACAAGCCTCAGGTACCTCCCGCCTCTCTTCTTCTTCTTAGATGTTCCCATCACAATTTTGCGTGATTCTCTCTTTCTAGATCTTCGTCTTGCGAAATATTTTCACTGTTAACTTTCCGAGATTTTACGCTTTTCATTTTTGTTTTAAATTTTGCGTCCTCCTCGCTTTTGGAAGTGGAACGTTCTCGTGTTTCCCTTCTTGTTTTCTGGATTCATAGTGTTTGGACTTTAATTAGAGGTTGGATCGTCGAATACTGTGATTTTTCTGACCCCGTTGCATTTGGTTTTCGATGTTAGATTTTTGAAATGTAGATTTTCATATGTTGAAAGTGAGGTAAGACCATCTTCATCCTTTTCACATCAGATCAACTTTATTGAATCGGTTGTCTAAAAAAAAATAATTCTTTCATTTTAAACTTTGTTGTTTGTCTTTCATTTTATAAGGCTTCAATTTCACTGGCTCGCTGATCATTGTGTTGCCCACTATTGTTCTGCATCAAGAGTTCATCAAAACTGTTTGATGAAATGTGCCAATGCGGGAAAGTTATTTGTAGCAGCACTCTCAGCATGGCTGTAGCACTGCTACTCGAAGTAAATTAGTAAATTATTACAAACATAGAATAGGAAAAGAAGATAGAACCCGACAATGAGGAGAAAACTGAAACTAGAAAAAGGAAAAGAAGTGAAACTTTTCAAGGGGAAAATTTTATAGTTATAGCATTAGGATTTTGGAAGATGGTAACATTAAAGTGACCCCTTTTATTTTTGATTTTTTGATGACTGTGCTTTCCTCTAACATAAAAGAGGATTGGATTGATATTGCATTAATTTTGTTATGCAGATACAAAGCGTTGCAGTTACAGTTGCATCCACTTTCACACTAGGTTCTTCATTTGCCCCAACATCACCTTTGACTCCAACTGCATCTTCTCTTGTGGGTGGAACCCTTTCGCAGACTCAGTCTCATGCTGCAGTCCCTACCCTTCAGCTGACCCAAAGCAGATTGAAAACTGCATCAAATGCTAGAAATACTGATTTAGACATTGAATTGCTTGGACTTGAAAACTGTAGGCTTATGCAACAGCTAATGTGAGAAGAGATGGTTGGTGGAGCTACCACATCATGTGATCACTCTTGCCTTTGGCCATTGCTGGCTCAAAAGCAAGTCAAGCAGCTAGCAAAACCAGTGAACATAATTCCCCTGTAACTTGTATAAAACCAGCTAGCAAAACCAGATGATGAAGCCACCATTGTTTCTAAAACTGAACAGAAGACTCTATGGAAAGCAGTCAAACTAACCATGATACTAGTTAATTGATTTGTATTTGTATTAAGTTCAAGATTTAGCCATAGTTGATTGGTTTGTATTTGTTCTACTTCATTGAGTTGTATTTGTAAAAGGATACAATCCTAAAAATATTGTTCAATAAAGTATTTTTGTCAATGCCTTGTCTTTGCATAGTTAATTTGCTTCAGCCTGATCAGTATGTAAGCATCAAAATTGAATCTATATCAGAATTCAAAATTGAATCTATATCAGAATTGAATGTATATTATAGGGATTACAACATATATACAGTAACAGAATTTATACCAGTAAGAAATACAGTGACAACAAATATACCAGAATAGAGTTTATACCAGTAAGAAATACAATGACAGCATATATACCAAAATATTAAACAAACTTAATATGGCAAAAACAATTATACCAGAACTGAATATAAGAGGGAAGGACAATAAGATAAATTATAGATTGTCAGAGTACATCATTTCTAATCAAACACATTGTAGATTATCAACAAGTAGCACCTTCTTTACACTTTCTTTTCACAAAAAAACCTCCTCTTTACACTTTCTTTTCACAAAAGAAAAGCCCTGCTCAAAATACAGTAGATGCAAGAACTCTTGCAAAGATTTGTCTTCATTCATTGCCAAGTGACTCCTACATTATGAAAAGAAAGAGACATAAAATCACCACAAGGTATAACAGTCAAGGTTTTTTATATAATCTTAATAAGTGATCTTACCATCAATAATCTTGTGAAACTAAATTGATTTCCAGTTTCTTGGGATAACTCATATTCAGAATGTACGAAATTAGAAGATCCACATTCCATTTGACTTAAAGATTCATTAACCTTCAATGAACATGAGGAGATTTAATAAATAAGCAGGAAAAGTAAAATAAAAATTGATATAACCATAAAATTATATACCTTATGTTGTTGACTTGGTGAAGCATTTTGAGTTTGAGTCTTTCTTTTTTTGGTAGATTGAAGCTCAACCCAACCTTTTAGTCGTTTGTGTCTCTTTGGCCCAAGTCGGTTCTTAAATCCCTTCACTCGTGTCACATCTTCTCTTGTTACTATTGGGGCACCACATTCATCATTAGGCATTATATTTTCTTGTAACCGAACCCATTTACTTTCTTACGCAAGTCATGAATTCCTTGTTCTACAATTGGGTCAACTTTTCAGAACTAGAGACCTCGGCTACCAATCTAATCATAGAGAGGCAAGCTTGCTTATATCGCTGTGTGCTTTCTAATCTAGGATCTTCCACAACCTCATTTTTTCTTGTGTCTAGTATAATACCATTGCGTGCATCTCTTGTCCACCTTTTTAGGATGTATTGATTAGGAACAAGTTTAACAACATTTGCCTCGAAGACTTTCAATGCATGGCAACAAAGTATCCCAAATGTCTCAAATTTTCTACAACTACATGATATGTAGACTTGTATAGGATCAAATAATACTCTCCACTCTCCTTCCTCATTGACCAAGGTAATGACATACTCAAATGGAATTTGAGATACATTTCTCTCTCGTATGCAAGCAGCTAAAAATAAAGCAAACTCATTATTAAACACATCAAAAATTATAGGCGTGTATACCTCTGCAAGATGTAGTAGCATTGGAGAGTGCTCATATCTCAACTTTGCAAGTTTATGTCGAGACTCATATTCACAAACTAACTCATTGTATCGCTTCTCCTCAATAACTCTTTCGAAGTGCTTGAAGAATTGGTTGACATTGACGTTCGGTCTCATGCAAGCCTTAAAATTTGAGTTCAAACTCTCACTTAGTTGAGTGCTTCGCATACCTAAGGTGAAAGCTTCCTTCATGTGACATGCTGCCCATTTTTCTTTAATAGCGTCCATTGATTTCACCCAATTATTTTCATTGACATTAAATTCTATGACCAACTTACTCCAAGCTGCCTCAAACTTTATTTCATGGTCATAATCATGCATACACCTTTTGAAATCAGTCAAAAAATGGCTTCCTTTCTTCATCAAGTTTCCAAGATGTTTGATCCCATTCTGCATCAAATGCCAGGTGCATAAACCATGCCGAGTCTCTGGCATCACATGAGCTAGTGCTTTAGCCATTGCTTGGTCTTGGTCAGTGAACAAAGTTTGAGGCTTCTTCTTCCCATGTGCTTCAAGGAATGTTTCAAATAGCCATTTGAATGAATCAGCAGTCTCATCATATAATAGTGCAGCCCCAAAAATGATTGTACCCCTATAATGATTGAAGCCTGAAAACAAAGCTAATGGTCTATTAGCACGGTTGGTGCAATATGTTGTATCCAAAGAGACGACAACACCAAAGAATCCATAGTCCAGGATCATTTTTGCATCGGCCCAAAATACGTTTGTGATTTGTTCATCAGAATCCATTTTATATGCATGGTAAAATGATGGATTCTCCAAAAGCTGTCGTTGGAAATATTGTAAGAGACAATCGGCTTCCCCATACACCATGTTGTGTTGTCTTCTTGCTTTGAGATAGTTCTTCACATCTAACCGTGTATATCCAAGATTAGCTCTACCTCCTGCATGTGTCCTCATAAGCTGAAATGAAGCCTTTTGCATCAATCCAGAGTCCTCTGCCATTTCAATCTCATATGCTTGAACTTCTGAAATTTTGTGGTGAGATGCTAGCATATGTGTTGTTTCTACAAGTTGTAAAGGGTGGTTATGGTTCTCTACAAACTCATGAATTACAAACTCCCCATTTTTCACAACAAGTGTTATTCTTGCTTGGCACTCAGTTCTTGTATCAGCCCTGGTTTTTTTTTACCAAAGATGACTTCTTGTCCTTCTTCCCCTCCTTACAACAAACGAATCTACAAGATGTAATGGAGTCATCTTCCTTCCTTTTGTTAAAGTAATCTTTTCTAACTCCAAAACCCATTTTTGAACTGTATTCTACCCAAAAGTGCCAGGCTTCTTCATGATCATCAAATTCCTTACCAACTCTAGGAATCCAATCCATCACAAATCTTTGAAAACAATCCAAGCTATAATGAAACAAAAAAATATCATTTATTTCTGAATGAAAAAGAGATGCTATAGTGAAACAAAATAATATTATCTATTTGCTAATAAAACAGAGAATGGCTAAAATAGTTTGTATAGTTAAAACGGTTGATAGAAACAAAAGAAAAATATTGTAACAGAGGAAGCCGTGAAACAGAGGAACAATGGTAGGAAAAAAAACTCACCTTTGGATAATATTGATTGAAAAGGAAAAACCTTGAAAGCAAAGAGCATGTGAGTCTTTGAGTGTCTCACTGTTAGCACAAAATGAATGTAGTGAAACTATACCCACGTTTTTTTGCGCGAAAGAAGGCTGAAAAATACGATTCTTCTGCCTCATTTTGATACCCATTATTTTTTCTCTTACTAATGGATGACGTGGCAATATATGGATAGTCAGATGAATTGAACGGTGGAGCTTCATTGAACAGCATATAACTGCATCAAAACTCAACAGCATGAAATCTGAATCCGTACATTCACTCCATGTCTTGATGAGTCTGATCGTTTTGAAATTTGATAATAAATACTTTAAAATAATAGGTGTTAAAAGAATTAGAAAAGACTAAGGTTAAAAAATTAATTTATATATATTTGAAAGTAAATTAGAAAATGAGGTTAGATAAATTGATTTATTTAAATAATGAGGTAAAAATCACTTCTAAAATGTAAAAATATATATTATGTGTTATCTACAATCAATTTTTTATCGATGAAAAGGTTGAAAATTTCTACTTATCTAAAAAACAATTATAGACACAATAAAATTGATTTTCACCCTAAACAATACAAGCTACTATTGAATTTGATTACTTTCGAATTTGATTATTTTCAGAGCGCTAAAGCAAATTTATTTGCATCCAAACAGTTAGAGCGTTATAAGATTTCAAGTGGTGTCATTTAGCTAAATTACATCTATATCAATATCCATCTATATATACATATTGAAGTAAGTGATTTGAAGAATAATATTACATTTTATATTTAATGTATTAAGTAAAATAATAAAATATATGTCATAATTTAATCACTATATATAATTAATTAGATTTATAATAAATATAATCATTATTCTAACAAAATTTTATATAGACATCAAACGATGCATTATCACGTTATTTAATGAATATATGCAGCACTTTATGTGTTATTAAATTCAATAAATGATATAACCTTAATGAGTTGGTCGAGTGAAGCAAATAAGGTCTCTCGATAGCATGTTCGAGCCCCAACCCATTTCCTTGAGATGAGGTAAATGTAAGCAATTACTCTTTGAGTCACAAGTCTTTGGTAGCATATCATTAAATATTCATGTAAAAAAAATATTTTGACAATGTAACTACTTTATTAAATATAGTATATTAAATGTATGATAAATAATTAATACACTTCATAAATAGTGCATAGTATAATATATAAGTCAAGCTAATTAACTTAAAAGAACATTATTAAATGCCAACTTTAATGTAATAAATAAAATATTGAAGTATATATTACAATTTAATCACTATATATAATTAATTACTAATATACTTATTAAAAGTAATATATTAAATTAAGAGTTGTGAAGAAAATAATTAATACACTTAATAAAATATAATATAAAATAATATATAGGTCAAGGTAACTTAAAGAAAAATATTAAACGGTATATTTAATGCAACCAATAAAATAGATTGACAACTAAGTCAACTATATATAACTAATTAATGATATTAAGTATTTTATTTATTAAATACAATATATTAAATATTCTAATAAATAAATACACCTTATATAATATTATATATGATACTCTTGTATATACGTAAAGTTGACTTATAGAACAATATTAAATGTTAATTTAATATAATACATAAAAATATTAAAGTATGTATTATAATTTAATCAATACATAATTAATGATAATTTGATAAAAAAATTTAAAATGGAAATATCTTATCACAAAATAAATATTTATTACACTTTTATATTTATAATATAATAAATACTTCTCTTAATAAAAAATTCACTTTGAATATTATTATCTGTAGTCTTAAAGGTCGATGATATCAAAATCATATAATAAAGAGTTAAATATGTTTTCAGTTAATGAAGTTTACCTCAAATTTGATTTTAGTTCCTAAACTTTAAAACCGTTGGTTTGGGTCATTCATGATCTGAAATTACGTAACTTTAGTCCATTTACTTAACACCGTTAAATTTGATGTGACAAATGAATTTATTTGTCAGTTTGTCTAGCCAGTTACAATGACCATGTTGTGACAATTGAATTACACCCCCACTTCATCCAATCAGATTTTATTCAAGGTTTTATTAAATTTAACTTCACACTTTTTATGAACACGGAAGACCACAAAATTGTCTGGATGAGCTGAATTGTAATTCAATTGCGATATCATGGTCATTGAAAGTGACTGGTCAAAATGACACAGAAATTCGTTTATCACCTGAGCGTCAAAGTTAACGGTGTTAAGGAGAGGGACCAAAGTTACATGATTTTAGAACATGAGAGGGACCCAAAACAAACAATTTTAAAGTTCAGTGATTAAAACCAAATTCAGATCAAACTTAAGCAACTAAAAATATATTTAACCCTATAATAAATTACCAATATTAAGTGTTTGGGTTAAATATGTTTTTGGTCCCTCTCGTTAAAAGGGTTAACGGGATTGATGGCGTGACAAATGTTTTTCCTTGACAGCAAGTCTGGTCAACAAATCGAGCTCACACTCGAACGAATTCTACAAACTGAGCTCAGACTCGGACAAATTCTACAAACTGAGCTCACACTCGAACGAATTCTACAAACCGAGGCCGCTGTCCTTCCATCCTAGATCGATCTCATACCCCTGCACCATCCATTCGGGCTGCATGTTGATATCCGGGCGGGGCATAAAGTGACATCCTGGTTGGACAAGCTATGCGGCATCTGTTCCGGGGACAAGCTAGGGGGCATTTGTAGAATTCATCCGAGTTTAAGCTCGGTTTGTAGAGTTCGATCGAGTCCGAGCTCGGTTTGTAGAATTCATCCGAGTGTGAACTCGATTTGTTGATCGGACTTGCTGACAATGAAAAACATTCGCCACGCCATCATTTCCGTTAACCCTTTTTAATGGTAGGGACTAAAATCAATGGTCTTAGAAAATAGGGGACCCAACTCAACTGTTTTAAAGTTTAGGGACCAAAACCAATTTTGCGTGAAACTATAGGGATAAAAAACATATTTAACCCTAAATGTTTTAATAAACAATTAATTTACTCCATCCAACCCAATAATTTTTATAAGAAACTTTTAAAGACTTTATAAGGATTAAGGAATTTAGTTTGTGACAATCAACTTATCAAGAATTAATATCATCATTCCAAAATTACTCTTGAACTTATTGAGACTCATTATCTCTCTCTTTTCACCTAATTACTACATTGACATTTTTCTTTTACTAAATAATTACTCATTCATATACATGAATTTGTTTAGATTTATTTTTTACATTTGATGTGAAGAGTCTTTCCTATCATCTTTAAAGAGAAACTGAGACATTTAAGGTATTCATTATTTATTTATTAAAAAAGCTAAGTAAACTAGGATACTTTTGTCAAAAAATAAATAATGCAAGAAACAATTTGAAAATGTTTTATAAAAAGGATACTGTCAACTTTTCAAAAGGTTCATATAAAAAATATCGGAAGGAGTATTTCACAAAATTTCAAATCATAAATACTCCTAAATAGTTTTACGGTTTCCATAATCACACTTTCCATTCTTAACAAAAGTCACATATTAGATATTACTCTTTCCATTTCATTTTCATTTTCATTTTAGCAATTTTTTTGGTCTCATGTTGGTTGTCATTTTACAATATGAATGAACAATTAATTTTTTTTTCAATTCCTCCATTAATAATTAGTAAGAGGGAGGGATTAAAAATAGAACAATATATAAGAAGAAAATTAATTATGAGAGATAAGAGTTATAATAGAAAATTAGTTAATAATTTTCATTAAAACTAGATTTTTTTTAGTTCTTGTATTACAAGCATAAATGGCAAACAAAATAAAATGAAATGAAATGAGTAAACATGAACTATTTCATTAATTGATTGTGTTTTATGATATGAAAAAAAATTGTGGAATGCTAACTAAAGTTTAGGAGAAGAAATAATAATTCTTATTCTTCATAAATTAAAGCTTACAAGAGATTATATAAATGGGTAGAGTTGGTTAAAGATTCTCTACCCAATCTAATTACAACTCAACCTTAGAGATGAGGAACAAACAAACAGAAAGATAATATTAAGATAAGAGATACATCCAATCTTACTTTATTTTAAGCTTCTAAAAAATTATAAAAAATTTAAAAGAAAAGATGTTAACAACTTTAACACCTGCTCAAGTTGGTGCACATTTATTTATCATAACCAATTAACTAGCTTATGAAAAACTCAAAATTAGGTCGAAACGTCCCTTTAGTAAATATGTCTGCCAACTACTGAGATGTTGGGACACATGGCATGCGAATAATTCTTTCCTCAACCTTCTCTTTTATGAAGCGTCTATCAATTTCCACATGTTTGGTTCGGTCATGTCGGACAGGGTTCTGAGCAATAATTATTGCAGCTTTATTATCACAATATAGTTTCATAGGTAGAGTCATGGGAAGATGTAACTCTTCAAAGATCCTTTTTAGCAACAAAATTCCACATACTCCTTGAGCCACAACCCTATATTTAGCTTCAGCACTACTTCTTGCAACTACATTTTATTTTTTGCCCCTTCACGTGACCAAATTGCCCCACACAAAAGTTAAATACCCAGATGTTGATTTCTGATCTGTAATAGACCTTGCCCGATCAACATATGTAGGTCTCAATGCCCTGTTGTCCAGCCTTCTTAAAAAACAATCTCTTCCAGGAGCACTCTTTAAGTGTCTTAGAATTCTGTAAACACCTTCAAGGTGTTCTCCATGAGGAGAATACATAATTTGGCTTAACAAGCTCACTACAAATGCAATATCAGGCCGTGTTATGGATAAATAGAACAATTTTCCTACTAACCTTTGCTACTTGAGGAGTATCCACTACTGCACTTTCCCGATTATTCTCAAGCTTCTAGTTGGGATCAATTGGGGTGTTAGCAAGTCTGCAACCAATAATTCCAGTCTCTTTGAGAAAGTCTAAAATTTATTTTCTTGGAAAAACAAATATACCCCTTTTAATCTTGCAATTTCAATCCCCAAGAAATATCTTAATGGCCCAGCGTCTTTAATTTCAAATTTCGCTGCTGGGGACTTCTTTAAGCTATTCATCTCAAGCAAGTCATCCCCCGTGAGTATTATATCATCCACATATACATTTAACACAAACAACTTCCTTTCAAGTGAATGATTCATAAACATAGTGTGATCATTTTGACTTTGTACTTACCCTTGTTTTTTAATGAACTAAGCAAACCTCTCGACCCAAGCTCAAGGTGATTGCTTCAATCCATATCATGATTTTTTAAGCTTGCAAATATTCTGATTAAAGCATGATTAGAACTTGGCAGTGCATCCATGTATACTTTGAAGGGAATCAAGCATGTTGTCAGGGTGCAGCGGAAATAAATGGATTCCCTCCCTTGTTATAATCGTTTTGCGAAAACACGAATCAAGACATAAAAGGTATTGAAACGAAAGGTCGTACCTTAATAGAATTATTAACGAGGCAAGTGTAGCCACGTCTCTATTGGTATCCACGCCAACAGCCGGACTAGGATTCTCTCCTCAGCTCTGCTAGTAGCCTTAGAAAGTAAAAAGCGATTGCTCATGTGTCTCAGGGCAGTGCATCTTATGCTCTATTTATAGAGTGGTGGCTAAGGTTTTACCTCTTCACTCACTTAACCCTCACACTTATGGGCCTGGCCCATTATGTAATAATTCTAATTAAATTAAATTAGAATTATTATCCTTTCCTAGTGGCATGTTGTATGCGTGTGACCCAATAGGATTTTAATATTTGGCTATAATATTAAAATAAAACCCATTTATATTTAATGTCATAAATATTGAGTGGTATCTAGCAACACATCACTATCCAAATATTGAGATTATCAATAACTTTCATAAATCCTATTTTATTATAATAATTTATATGCTCTGTCCCTTTGTCCAAATATCTAATTGAACACAAGGGCATGGATTGTGTCAACCTTGTATAGTTTAATTTATATTTTCTTGATCCCAAAGTAGACTGTACAGAAAATAAATATCTCATATTTATTCTCATGAGCATAGTCGTGCATTTTGCAGTATCACTTTATCAAGAGGCCTACAGATATAACTCCTGTTACATAGGAGGGACAAATCCCATCTAGGGCACTCACATTCCTCCACATAATTTATTATATGTCCAAAAATCAACTTTATGATTACCCTGTTACAGGTAACGTTTGATGATAATTAAAACATATAATTCCTTATGTAGGAATCGTAGTGATTTCAGGTCGAAGGACTTCATATAACATTTATCAATTTAAGAAACGTTCATGACACTTATGTAACAACCCATGCAACGTTCTTAAGGTGGGTCTGTCCAGCACACCATTACTCTTAATGTGTACCTATGTGAGCACATGATATCTCATATCCATGATCTATGAGATGTGATCATCAATGAACTCACATACCAGTCTAAATGCATCTTTGTCCTAAGATGATATATGACTAGGGACTATTTTAAGAATAGTTCTTCATAAAATCTCACGATCAAGTCATCTACTTGATTTGTTTTGAAGTTTAAGCTTACTATTCTAAGGACAACAATTATATTCTAAAAGAATTAATAAAATGAAATGCCTTTATAAAATAATAATATGATACAAGTGATGGATGTTAAAAAAAACATATAGGTCTCTAGTACATATACTAATAATCTCCCACTTTCACTAGAGCCATTCAGACATAACTCTAATGCCTAATGATCTAGTGTGCCCTTCATGCTTCTGCTGCACAAGGGGTTTTGTCAATGGGTCTGCAACATTGTCATCAATATGCACTTTGCATATCTTCACATCTCCCCTATCAATGATTTCTCGGATGAGATGGAAACGTCTAAGTATATGTTTGGATCGTTGATGAGACCTGGGTTCCTTGGCTTGTGCAATAGCCCCATTGTTATCACAATAAAGACTTATAGGATCCACAATGGTAGGAACTACCCCAAGTTCAATAAAGAACTTCCTGATCCAAACGGCCTCTTTCGCAGCATTTGAGGCTGCAATATACTCAGCTTCTGTGGTAGAATCAGCGACTGTTTCCTGCTTCGAACTTTTCCATCTCACAGCGCCACCATTCAAACAAAACACATAACCTGACTGCGATCTTGAATCATCTTTGTCAGTTTGGAAGCTAGCATCAGTGTAACCTTTTACAAGTAGCTCTTCCTCACCTCCATATATCAAGAATGAATCCTTAGTTCTTCTCAAGTACTTAAGGAAGTTCTCGACTGCTGTCCAGTGACCTTCACCGGGATCAGACTGGTATCTGCTAGTCATGCTCAAAGCATATGATATGTCTGGTCGAGTACACAACATGGCATACATGATAGACCCTACAACGGATGCATAAGACATCTTACTCATGCGTTCTCTTTCTTCCTTACTGGAAGGAAATTGAGCCTTAGATAGGCTTATACCATGTGACATAGGCAAAAATCCCTTCTTAGAATCTTGCATGCTAAACCGTTTTAACACTTTGTCTATGTATGTACTTTGACTTAGGCCAAGCAATCTTCGAGATCTATCTCTATAGATCCTAATACCTAACACATAGGTTGCTTCGCCCAAATCTTTCATAGAAAAACAATTTCCTAACCAAGTCTTTACAGACTGAAGGGTAGGAATGTCATTTCCTATGAGGAGTATGTCATCTACATACAAAACCAGAAAAACCACTTTGCTGTCACCAACCATTTTGTAGACACAAGATTCATCTTCATTTTTAATGAAACCAAACTGCTTAACAGCTTCATCAAAACGAAGATTCCAGCTTCTAGAAGCTTGCTTTAATCCATAAATGGATCGTTGCAACTTACATACCTTTCCAGCATTTTCAGGTTTAACAAAACCTTCAGGTTGTGTCATATACACATCTTCAAGGAGACTTCCATTTAGGAAGGTTGTCTTGACATCCATTTGCCAGATTTCATAATCATGGTAAGCTGCAATAGCAAGCAAGATCTGAACAGATTTAAGCATGGCAACTGGGGAAAAGGTTTCATCATAGTCTACACCATGAATTTGCTTGAAACCCTTAGCCACCAACCGTGCTTTAAAGGTACTTATATTACCATCCATGTCAGTTTTCTTTTTGAAAACCCACTTGCACCCTATGGGTTTTATCCCTTCGGGTGGCTCAATCAAGGTCCATACCTTGTTAGTGTACATGGAATCCATTTCAGATTTCATGACATCAAGCCATTTCTCAGATTCTGGACTCAAAAGAGCTTCTTGGTAAGTCACTGGTTCATCTTGATCCATTAGCAATACATCCCCTTCCTAAGACACAAGGAAACCATATCTCTCAGGTTGGTGACGTATCCTATCTGACCTACGCAAGTCTTGCGCTACTTGAGCAGGTGGCTCCACAACGCTTTGTGGTATCTGCTCTTGTTCCATCATCGAATCATTGCTACTCTGTGGTACTTGAATTTCTCCAAGTTCTACTTTCCTCCCACTTATTTTCTTAGAGACAAATTCATTCTCTAAGAATACAGCAGTCCTAGCGACAAACACTTTGCCTTCGCTAGGATTATAGAAGTAGTAACCCTTAGTTTCTTTTGGGTATCCCACAAATAAGCATTTATCTGATTTGGGTCCTAGCTTATCTGAAACTTGGCGTTTTACATAAGCTTCACAACCCCAAATCTTCATAAAAGACATACTAGGTCGTTTCCCAGTCCACATGTCATATGGTGTCTTTATGACAGTCTTAGATGAAACACGGTTTAGTGTGAAGGCCGCTGTTAACAAAGCATGACCCCAAAAGGAGTCAGGGAGATCAGAATGACTCATCATGGGTCGAACCATATCCAATAGGGTTCGATTTCTCCTTTCTGAAACTCCATTCCATTGAGGTGTTCCAGGAGGAGTGAGTTGGGATACTATCCCACACTCTTTTAGATAGTCATCAAATTGTTGGCTCAAGTATTCTCCACCATGATCTGATCGAAGTGTTTTAATAGTCTTGCCAAGTTGGTTTTGTACTTCATTCTTAAATTCCTTGAACTTTTCAAAGGATTCATATTTGTGTTTCATTAGATACACAAATCCATATCTACTGAAATCATCAGTAAAAGTGATGAAGTATTGAAAACCTCCTCTAGCCATTGTGCCCATAGGCCCACATACATCACTATGTATGAGACCAAGAAGATCACCGGCCCTTTCACCTTTTCCGGTGAATGGGGTTTTGGTCATCTTCCCCAATAAACAAGATTCACATGTCTCAATTGATTCAAAATCAAATGAGTCCAAATAGCCATCTTGGTGGAGTTTGGATATGCGTTTTTCATTTATGTGGCCCAGGCGACAATGCCAAAGATAAGTTGGGTTCAAATCATTTGCTTTGAACCTCTTAGCATTTATGTTATAGATAGGTGTTTCGAAGTCAAGGACATATAGTCCATTGTTTAATTTTACACAACCATAAAGCATGTCATTTAAATAAATTGAACAAATATTGTTCTTTATTATAAATGAAAAACCATTCTTGTCCAAACAAGAAACAGAAATAATATTCCTACTAATGGCTGGCACAAAATTACAATTATCTAACTCAATAACAAGCCCAGTTGGCAAAGTTAAATAATAAGTTCCTATGGCTAAAGCAGCAACTCTTGCTCCATTCCCGACTCGCGGGTCGACTTCGCCTTTAGCCAGTCGTCTACTCCCTTTTAGATCTTGCACATTCATACAAATGTGAGATCCACATCCAATATCTAATACCCAAGATGCAGAAGTAGATAAATTGACTTCTATAACATAAATACCTGAGGTGGAAGTCTCACTTCCCTTCTTCTTGATCTCCTCCAGGTACTTTGCACAGTTTCTCTTCCAATGTCCTGATTGGCCACAGTGGAAACATTTTCCTTCCTTAGCTATCCCGCCAGTAGGCTTCAAAGCAGAGGTACTAGGCTTGTCTTTGCCCTTGTCCTTTGATTTGAAATAGGGCTTCTTGAATTTCTTCTTACCCTTGCCTTTTCCAGGTTGGACCATCAATATGGCCTTCCCTTTTCCTTTATTAATGTTTTGCTCAGCTGTTCTCAACATGCTCAGCAATTCTGGCAGTGGTTTGTCAAATTCATTCATGTTGTAGTTCATGACGAATTGACTACAGCTGTCCGGCAACGATTGCAGGACAAAATCAGTGGCCAACTCTTGGCCTAATGGGAATCCAAGCCTTTCTAGGTTTTCAATGTACCCAATCATTTTGAGTACATGAGAACCAACAGGACTTCCCTCTACCAGTCTACATTGATAAGGTGCCTTTGAGACTTCAAACTGTTCAAGCCTAGCTTGGCCTTGATAAAGTCTCTTTAAATGTACGATCATATCGTACGCCTCCATGTTCTCATGCTATTTTTGGAGTTCAGCATTCATGGTAGCAAGCATAAGACAACCTACATCGGAGCATCATCCACATGCTTCTTAAAAGCATCCTTATCAGCTCTCGAAGCAGTTGCAGCAGGTGTTTCAGGAACGGGCTCTTCCAGGACATACAACTTCTTTTCATGCCTAAAGACAATCCTTAGGTTTCGATACCAGTCTAGAGAGTTAGTTCCAGACAGTTTGTCCTTCTCAAGGACAGATCTCAGTGAAAGGTTACTTGTTGTGTTCGTTACCATGGTTATCTATTAATAGAAAATTATGCAAATAAGTATCATATAATAAACATATTCAACAAGGTCTTAATTAAATATGCCTCCCACTATTTTGATTCAAAATAAGTACCCTCAATATAAAGAATCAAAAAATCCCATCACTAGATTTTCTAGTGGGTCAAGATCCATATTTCACCTTATTTTAAGTCAGCTTTGGCTGATCGCTTAAGAAAAGGTTATTTAGGTAGGAAAACGCTTTCCAATTGCATCTCATACAACTCTTGGATAGTTAGGTGAATAACTCTTATTCTAATTTATCTTATGAATTAATGCCTAACTCAGTGCCTCTAGGTTCTTCAATCCTATTGAATATACCTAGTTAAGTCAAAACCCAATGGTTGACAATAGATAAATGTACCCTGCTTTGGCAGACCCACATTTAATCGATTCAAGCCTAGACGAGTGCCATACATTGGAAAACAAAACAAGACTTAATATTTGTGCCTCCAGGCTTTTTCAATCATATTGAATATATCCAATCAAAGACCAATGGTTGACAATCGGATATTACTTTTATCCTATCGTGTCTCACTAGAATAGATAAATATACCATGCTTTGGCAGACCCACATTTAATCGATTCTAGTCTTGACGTGTGTCATTCATTGGAAGGAAAAACAAGCATTGAGGGATTTGATCACTTTAATTTTATTTCTTGTTAACATGCATCTTATACAAACACATGATATGGTTATGGCCTCCTAAAATCCAATACAAAATTACATCACATATAATCTTGAAGTCTCCATCCACATGTCTCCACATGCTCCTTTGACTCCATGCTCTTTCCGGTTACATTACATACAAGAAGAAACCTCGTTTAACAGACGAGGGGATAGAGATGAGAAGAGAATTACAAGAGGTATGTCAAGAGGTAAGGCACGACACGCATGTCATATTTAAATAACTAAGGCCATAACTAACCATCATGCAAAACCAACATCCATTGATTGTAGAACGAATGATATAATACGATGTATATATTAAGCGAGGTTTGATAACGCACATACGAAATAACACACTACGCAGAAAACAACGCTTCGTTTTACCTGCGCTTTACTTGCGCTCAGCGTGAGTGAAGCGCAGATTCGAAAATAAACGACGTTTCAAAGAAAACGTTCTCCGATTTAAACAATAATACCAGAATATCACTATATTCAAAAGATTAAAAGCCCAAAACGTGTTTATCGCAAACCTGGCTCTGATACCAATTGAAGGGAATCAAGCATGTGGTCAGGGTGCAACGGAAATAAATGGATTCCCTCCCTTGTTATAATCGTTTTGCGAAAACACAAATCAAGGCATAAAAGGTATTGAAACGAAAGGTCGTACCTTATTAGGATTATTAACGAGGCAAGTGTAGCCACCTCTCTATTGGTATCCACGCCAACAGCCGGACTAGGATTCTCTCCTCAGCTCTGCTAGTAGCCTTAGAAAGTAAGAAGCGATTGCTCATGTGTCTCAGGGTAGTGCATCTTATGCTCTATTTATAGAGTGGTGGCTAGGGTTCCCTTCACTCACTTAACCCTCACACTTATGAGCCTGACCCATTATGTAATAATTCTAATTAAATTAAATTAGAATTATTATCCTTTCCTAGTGGCATGTTGTATGCGTGTGACCCAATAGGATTTTAATATTTGGTTATAATATTAAAATAAAACCCTTTTATATTTAATATCATAAATAGTGAGCGGTATTTAGCAACACATCACTATCCAAATATTGAGATTATCAATAACTTTCATAAATCCTATTTTATTATAATAATTTATATGCTCTGTCCCTTTGTCCAAATATCTAATTGAACACAAGGGCATGGATTGTGTCAACCTTGTATAGTTTAATTTATATTTTCTTGATCCCAAAGTAGACTGTACAGAAAATAAATATCTCATATTTATTCTCATGAGCATGGCCGTGCATTTTGCAGTATCACTTTATCAAGAGGCCTACAGATATAACTCCTGTTACATAGGAGGGACAAATCCCATCTAGGGCACTCACATTCCTCCACATAATTTATTATATGTCCAAAAATCAACTTTATGATTACCCTGTTACAGGTAACGTTTGATGATAATTAAAACATATAATTCCTTATGTAGGAATCGTAGTGATTTCAGGTCGAAGGACTTCATATAACATTTATCAATTTGAGAAACGTTCATGACACTTATGTAACAACCCATGCAACGTTCTTAAGGTGGGTCTGTCCAGTACACCATTACTCTTAATGTGTATCTATGTGAGCACATGATATCTCATATCCATGATCTGTGAGATGTGATCATCAATGAACTCACATACCAGTCTAAGTGCATCTTTGTCCTAAGATGATATATGACTAGGGACTATTTTAAGAATAGTTCTTCATAAAATCTCACGATCAAGTCATCTACTTGATTTGTTATGAAGTTTAAGCTTACTATTCTAAGGACAACAATTATATTCTAAAAGAATTAATAAAATGAAATGCCTTTATAAAATAATAATAATATGATACAAGTGATGAATGTTAAAAAAAACATATAGGTCTCTAGTGCATATACTAACATACTTATTCCTCTAAATCTCTATTTTGGAAAGCATTATTCACATATACTTGTTGTAGGGGTCAATCATGACTTGCTATCAATGATAAGCGAACCTTGATAGTATTCAATTTTGCAACAGGTGCAAAAGTCTCCAAGTAGTAAACTCCATACGTCTGAGTGAAACCCTTGACCACCAATCAAGATTTGTACCTTTTAATGAATCCATTTGCACTGTATTTAACTGTGAACACTCATTTGCATCCCACAATGGTCCTCCCTTTAGCCAAATCCACCATTTTCTAGGTATGATTTTTTTAAGAGCTCTCATCTCCTCTAAGACAGCCTCCTTCCACTCTGGAACCTTCAGAGCAACTTGCATATCTTTTGGTATTTCAATTTTTGTCAATTCTGAAGTGGAGGCGCGAAAAAAGGTGATAAATTAGCATATGACACAAAGTTAGAGATATAATACTTAGTGCATGACCTTACACTCTTATGAATAAACATGGGAAGATCAAACACATCTGAATCTAAACTAATTGACTCAATATTTGAATCAAAAGTGGGTTAAACAAGTTCTATAGGTTTAGAAAAGACATTACCTGATGGGTTTTCAGACTCGTGACAATGTTGAGGTTCGTTCAACTCGAAGGTATCATTCATATCCATTCTTTGAGGTATCGTTTGGTATATGAATAAAACGGGACAAAATATAACAGAATGGAACAAAACAGAACATATTGTAACGGGATAAAAAATGTTGTGTTATGTTTGGTAACTACAGAACAAAACAAATACATGTTCAATTACATGTATATCCTTATCTCATTTATTATTTAATTAAGTATTGAAAATTTGAAAATGAGGTGTTGGAAAGGACGGTGGTAGTAGGGGGTGTAGAGTGGCAACAATGGCAGTGATGGTGCAATGACGGTGATGATAATGGCGACCATGATGACAGTTGTGGTGGCGACGTGCCAAGTGACAATGGTGGTGGCGGCGGCAACGACATATGTGGTGTGGTGACAATTGTGATGGAGATTCCAGTGGTGGTGACAGCAACGACAGTGGGGGTGTAGGGTGTTGAGCGACAATGGTGGTGGTAAAAGGTGTTAGGTGGTGGCAGCGACAACAAAGGTGATGGTGGTGGCGATGGCAGTGACTATTGCGATGGTGGTGGCGGCGGCGACAACAGTGGTGGTGTAGGGTACCAGACAACAATGATGGTGGTAAAATGCGATAGATAACAGTAGAAGAATTACAATTATGGGAAGAAGGTTAGGAAAGTCGATGGTAGTTTTGTCTATAAAAAATTAATAATGAGATGTTCTGTTATGTTCTCTTTGGTTCCACCTCTTTTATAGGACCAAGGTGTTCCACTTTTTTAATGATATGTCATGTTTTGTTCTACTTTTAAAATACAACAATCATATATTAGAACCTATATGTCTCGTTCAGTTCCATTTCGAAGTGTCTAAAAAACATTACTTGAGTGTTTTCTCCTTAAGTAGAGAAAATTAAAGGGTCTTAGGTCATTTTTCAACGTAAATATTTCATTCTTTTCTATTTTGTAATTTGATACGGTTTACAAATCTTTATTTTGAGTCTTATTTGACAAATTTGACACTTCTAAAAGATTTGGATATTCTAAATTTTTCACTAAGGTTAAGAAATTTACTCCTAAAGACTCTAAAATTTGGAAGTATTGTTCTAAACCTTCAACTTTTCTCTCCCTGAGGATGAGTGTAAAAAAGGTGTTTTCTCAAAGGTGACATCCATAGTGATAAAGTTTTTTTAGATGTAGGATCAAAGCACTTGTATCCCCTTTGGTTGGTTGCATACCCAATAAACGCACACCTTTTGCTCTCGGTTCAAGTTTATTTTGATTTGGTTAATGAGAGTAAGAAAAGTTGTACAATCGAATACCTCTAGGGGTAAGAAATATGCTACTCTATTTCTTAGATAAATGCCCATAAAAAATCCAAAAGGGTTTTGAAATTTAAAACTTTGCTAGACATTCTATTAATTAAATAAGTAGCAATCAAGATTGCTTTACCCCAAAGATATTTAGGTACATTATTTTGAAATAACAAAACTCAAGCAACTTCTAGTATGTGTTTTTGTTTTCTTTCAGTCAACCCATTTTTGGGGGGTATTAATACAATAACTTTGATGTATGATTCATTCTTTAAGAAAAAAATTATTCAAACATTTGTTGAAGTACTATTCACCATTGTCACTCCTGATTTGTTCTTTAGATTGGGTCCTTGTCATGTGAAAGAAGCTTATGAATATTCCTTTTACTTTTGATTTTTCTTTCATCAAATAGACCAATGTTATTCTAGTATGATCATCTATGAAAGTGAAAAACCATCCTTTTTCCAGGGTGCAGGATCTCAGTTAGGTCCCCAAACATCACTATGAATTAGGGTAAATGAACTAGACATTTTGTAAGGCCGAGGAGAGTAAGTAGAATGATGTTGCTTTGCTAATTGACAAATTTCACAAGTAAGAAAAGATGGATTTTTATTCTTAAAGAGATTAGGAAGCAAATGCTTTAGATACAAGAAACTTGGATGAAATAATCTACAATGCCATGACATTATTTCTTAATCCTTGGAAATTGAAAATTAATTAAGACAATTACTTTGAGATTATTTATTGAAAATAATTCCTTCTTCAAATAAATAGTGGTCATCAACTTCCTTAGCACTACCGATTGTCTTCCCCGATTTCAGCTCTTGCAATGTACAAGATGAAGAGTCAAAAACATAAAGACATCTTAGGTAATGAGTCAGTTTGCTAATGGACAGTAGAATGTATAACAAAATGGGGACATGAAGAACATTATGAAGAGTTAGGGAATTTGAAATAGGGATTGAACCAACACCAGCTATTGTACAGAAAGAACCATATGCAATTCTAACCTTTTTGTTACTTGCACAAGGATTATAGGAAGAGAACAAATTTGTGCAATTTGTCATGTGATTAGTGGCTCTAGAATCAATGATCCATGGAGCTTTAGAATTTTGTTTAGTATGGAGAGCAATAGACAAATGAGTACCTTTTGGGGCTAAAGAAGAGAATGGAGCAACTGACATTTTTTTAGAGAAATATTTATACAAGTGATCTAACTGCTCCTTTGTGAATAGAGATGGCTCAGAGGTATTTTTTTGCTCCTGATTTTCTGCATTAGATGTTTGAAACGCCCTTCCTTCTCCTCCTGATTTTTTCTTCCAGTTTGGTGGTTTGCCATGGAGTTTCTAGCAAGTCTCCTTTGTATTCCAATACTTTCTACAAATTTCACACCAAATCTTCTTCTTCTTTTCTCATTCTAAATATTTTCCCTTTAGAGCGAAAGTTGAACCTACACCCAGTTGCATCTTTGAGGATTCAAAGGTGCACAACATGATTCTTCTCCTGGACTCCTCTTTTATGACTTCAGAAATTATGATTAAGACTAGCCAGAAACATATATACTTTGTCACCGTCCTCTCGTTTCTTGAATGGGCAACATCATTCGTATTCTCCCAATTATCTTCATATCATTGATCTAATTCTTGCCAAAGAGTCACCACAATTTTGTAATGAGTAGTGACATCTTGATCTCCCTATTTAGATTGCCACAAGTGAGTTTTAAGGTAAAAAGTCTGAGATGAATTCTCCAAATCAGAATAAAAACCTTTAACAGCTTCCCAAACATCTTTAGTTGTTTATAGAAAAAGGTAAGGCTTCCCAATTGTTGGTTCCATCTAGTTGATTAGCCACACAATAATCCAAGAATTATCGGATTTCCATCTCTCTAGAGAAGGGTATCTTTTCCCCGATTGTGTAAAGTCACCGGTCAAGTATCCAAATTTCCCTTTGCCTTCTAGCGCTAACTTCACCGATTAAGCCCACTCTAAGTAGTTCTTCGCGTTCAGCTTTTGAATGACAAGTTGAAACTTGGAACTTGAAGATAAAGCATCAATTGAAGAATAAGAGGCAGATTCACTGCCTCGTATTGTCACAAAAGAGGTTGTGGTTTTCGAACTTCTTCAGTCTTTCCCGACCTGTTTTCTTTGGTCATCGTCGTTTTCACCATGATAGGTCAATTCTTGGATCAGAGCTTAGCAAATTTGATACCATCTAGTTTAGGAGAATGAATAATAATTTGTATTCTTCATAAATTGAAGCTTACTATAGATAATTTAAACTAAATAGGCAGAGTTGGTTAGAGATTATCTACCCAATTTGATTACAACTCAATCTTAAAGATGAGGAAACAAACAGAAAGTTAAAATAGAAAGTTAAGATTAAAATCAGAGATACATCTTATCTTATTTTATCTGAAGCTTCTAAAAAACTATAAAAAATTTAAAAGAAAAGATCTTAACAACTTCAACTCTAACGAGTGCCCTTAAGGCACTAGTTAAGGAATAACAATGGAAACAATAAAGGGTTGAAGCACATGGGAAAAAATACAAGAAGGGAGTTGAATTCTGTTTTATGAATCTTTAATAAAGAGTTTTCACAAAGGTAGAATTCAAAAAGCTCTCAGACTTGATTTACAACCTTAAGAACGAAACACAGATAAGTTCGAAACAATTTCACAAATAGATTTTTACCAAAGATGTTTAGAGATATACACTTAAACCCATTTAGTTAATATAACTAACAAATTCAAAATAAATGAGAGGGTGAGAAAGATACCACAATATTTATACTAGTCCACACTTATCAAGCAAGTGTTACGTCTAGTCCTTAGCACGATTAAGAGTTTCACCATATTTTACCAACCAAAAAGTATTCTTTTTCTAGCCTCTTCATCTTCCCAATCAAGTATTATTTGCTCAGCTAAGCTCCTAAAGTTCAGACACTTAATACAAATAAAAGAATAGGTGTTTAATGCTACACTACGTGTGAAACGAAATTCTTGAGGTACACTGAGTAACTGGGGTTTTCAAATTGAACAACAAGTTCAAAGAGAAACTTTGCAGTAAATAAAAAAAATGAAAGAATGAAAGAGGAAAACTTGAGAATATTTTGACGGAGATTTAATAGGCTTCAGGGCTTCCCTTCTTCCTTCTGTTCTCCATTCTTCTATTTATAGTCTCCATAAAATGCTAACATTGTGAGATAATTTTTGAACATTTTCTTATTACATTTAATGCATCGAGTCGTTGGTATGAAATTCAACTTGTAAAGATACTTTTTGACAGTGGTACAATGTCTTTTCTTTAGAGTTGTCCTTTTGTTCACCTTTTCTACTTTATGCCGACTAATGCATTGTAGCTTCAACAATGTTGCTTTTATCATTCCTTTAGAAGTGAAAGTAAGATTGTTCTTGTGCAGAAACTTCGTCCAAGGTTGACTAGAGAATATTTGAATTCACACTCCAACCTTTATTGGTTCTTCAGACGTGCTTCAAATGCACAAGTTTTCAATATTTAGAGTGTATGATTCATACAAGTTTTAGATGTTAGTCTTCATATTAATGCTGGAATGGTATTTTAAGATGTATTTTAGACCAAACTTTTATAAATTATACACGTAACACTTATTTTTAGACTTAGTTAAATTTGATTAATTTTTATATTATAATTCTTTAAAAAGTTATCATCAAAACTTGGGATTTTTGGACTTTAAATGTCCTAAGAATCAACAAGGGTTTAGTCATTTTTTCTACTTCATTATTGATACTCTTTAAGTTTCATTTTTCTATAACTTTAATACCTCTTTCTAAATCTAAATAATTAGAAGATTTTACTTACCTGCCAAATTTTCCCTAGAGAAAATTTGTAACAAAAAAAAAGCACATGAAACATTAATTTTTTCTATAGACCTAAATTTGTACGAGAATTCACAGAAAAAAATAAAAAATTATAAATTTTAGTAAATAATTATACTTTTTATTGTAGGAAAAATAACAACAAAAGTGTGAAAAAATGGCAAAATTCATAGAAAAAATTACAAGAAAATAACAAAAATTCATAACAAAAAGTAACAAAAGAAAATTGTTGTCTTAAGTTTTTCTCTACAAAGAGTATATAAAAGTCATAAAAAATGAGAAAAGAGACACTAATGTAGTGTCAAAAAAATATTTTTATAATATAAAAAAATAATTAAAGATAAATTATTATTTAATATCTAATGTGCGAGTTTTATGAGAATAACCTCTGTCATTAATGCTTAAAATCGACCTTAAAGACTCATGTTATCAACACCATTAATTTTAAATCCAACTTAACTTTATATTTTAACTATAAACTTAGTTTAGTCCTTGCAATTTAAAATCATTTAATAATATTTTATAATTTTTAAATGCTTCATAATAAATTTTATAATTATACTACAAATAAAAAATAGATTTAGTCAATTTTATATAATTTAAAGACTATTAGTACTTTTTTAATAATTTAAATTTTAGAGATAAAATAAATTTAGAGCAAAATTATAATATAAATATGGAGAAAACTTAGGTATAGTGGTATAGGTGCGGACCATACTCACCACTTAAAATATAACACATGGATTAATGAATCCACATCAAACCAACATGCACTAATAGCTTATTCGTTTTGTTGTGTGAAATCTCATCTCACAAATTTCAAAGTCTCATTCCCTCGGACGCACTGAATTATTTCTTTTAGTTTTTGTTTGGTTTGCAGTTGAATAGAATTAATTCTAGAAATCAATGGTTGAGATGAGTGATACACGTTTTACAAAACACGTTGGACGGAAGTGATTTAAAATCAATTCTATAAAATCGTAGTTTTAAAAAATACAACACTTAACCAAACAGGCTATTAGATGAATGTACGTTTGGTATGAATGAAATGTAAATACAAACAGACTATAAAATATAAATTGACCCAAAAAAATAGACTATAAATCTATTAGCCTTTTTTTGTTTTTGGTAGTCAATCTATTAGCCTATTCTTCGTTTACATGACTTTTTGGGCTCTACGAGGTTCAAACTTTTTGGGCTCTGTGAGATTCAAACGTGAGCATGGAAGAACTCCTGGCAGGCCCCCTCTTTTGCTATTTGCACTCCCTTTTTTATTTTTTTTTCAAAAATACCTCTGTACACTTCAGAAAATGCATTTCCGATTTTCGGAGATATTCAAAAATCAACTTCTGAAAAATAAATGATAAAAATTACTTCTGCAAATAATTTTTAAAAAATTTAACTTTCGGATTTAAATTCTAGAAGTAAAACTTTACGGAAGTTTACTTATTTACTTTCAGAAGGTTCTGGAAAATTAATTTCAGAAGTTTCCAGAAAATTACTTCCTAAAGTGTTTAGGTATGGGATGAGGGTGCAAATAGCAAAAAAGGGTGCTAAAAGAACCCCTCCTAGCATCTAAGATACCATTGCTCGTTCGACCAAAAAAAGAACGATCCCATTGCTCATCCTACCTCTTTTTTTCTCATCCATCATGTTATTTTGTTATGGTTTTAGGTTTATCGATATTAAGAAACCAATGACCTAGGTGCGATGGATTCGATAAATAAAAGTGTGCAGGCCATGCCGAAAAACTTGCTGATATACCATCTAGTCATCTACCTGCTCTATTTTCATATGGAAGTCCTGTTGTACCTCTTAAAAAGATTTGACCAAAAAAAAAATATCGGTTTAGCTGTTTTATATTTATCTAAGAATAGGTATTCTTCATATTTGTTTAACGGGTCTTAGAAATTGCAATGGCTTCTGTATGAACAGGAAAATTGATTTTTGGTTGTCTTTAGTTTTATTTCTATTACTAATTACTGATTGAAACTTCTGTACTTGTGGCAGTTGGGTGGCTGCTTCTAGTCGAGAGTTTTCTGAAAAATGAACTATATTTTGAACTACTTTTTGTGGCTCCGATGATGGTTCCTTTTTCTTTGTTACTTGAGTGTTATGTTAAAACAATTTACTGATTCAAATAGTCAATAATGGAATACGCACAGGATTGAAATTGAAGAGAGAAATCGAATTCTCTGAGAGCGTGATATAGGGAGAGAGAATAGAACTGGAATTGGCGAATATGTAGAATGGAATAATGTTAAGTCGTTAACAGAATATAAAGTCGGGTAGAGAGTTACGTGACGAAGAATAGGCTAGGACCATGCGAGTTTTCACAAAACCAATAACTGAGGAGTCAAAGCCTAGACATAAATAACGGGGAAGAGCTTGAATAGTTTGTTTCACAACGGACTCGGCGTGAAATAGTAATAGTCCAAAGTTCGGTCAGATTAATGGCTCAAAAGAGTGAAGCTCCACGAGAAACAGCAACCAGTTTAAGACATGATGGGGTAAAAAAACAGAGAATCAATGCTGAAAGATACAATATATGCCCTTCTAAAATATCTCATGATGCATTATCATCCTAAAAAGCTGTTAATGGAATAAGACCAACTTTATACAGCGACCGAGATAATAGGAATCTCTGTCGGTGAAAGGATTCTTAAAAAAAAAGGTAAGTAACAAAGAACAGATAAAAAAGGATCATAAGAAGTCCAAGCATCCCAGTATATCCATCTTCAGAGAGAGCTTAAAGGACAACATACATAAGAAAAACAATTAATATATGTCCTCAAAAAGCTGCAGCAGGGGTAGTTAGACGTCTGAGGCAGATGAATCAAATGAAGGTAGAAGCCAGCCTTTCTTCTGTGCATGCTCCACATAGAAGCCAAATTTTTCCTTTGCGTTTGGAATGTCCAGAGCCAGATCATCAAGACCATCCTTAACTCGGGTGAACCCTTTAGTCATCTGATTGATTGTGATCAGGCCTTCACTAAAGCACTCCTGCAGCAGATCTAGCATCCTATCATTCTTCTTCTCCATGGCCATAACCAAAGCTTTCTTCACCACCTCATGGTTAAAGAAAGGCAAATCCAGGTCACGAATACACTGGCATGCTTCACTCACAACCCCACCACTTTCGTACTCCTCCAAGAGCTTCATGATCTTGTCCTTAGCATCTTCCACAGCCCATCCAGTCCCTCCACCCCAGCATCTCAATAGCCTTTCCCCAGCATGACGAGCAGCAATGAGTGAACGAGCCATACGCACAGTTTCACTACCGCTACAATTTGGTGTTAACCTGCTGCCAATTTCTTCCAAATTCAATGGGACCAATACATCATCAATCACAGCCCGTGCTAAGAAAAGAGCAAGCTCATTTGATGCATCCAATATATCCAGTGCTGTATCTTCTGCGCTTTCCAGAAGCATGACAAAACCATTAACTATGTCCTCTGTAGAGAAGATCTCTATATGAAGAGCAGATAGCAGTACAGATGCCATTTCTTTTTCTCTGTTCTTTCTGTCCATGGCAAGAGTTATTAGCTTCTTCAAAAATATTGAGTTATACTCAGGTGCTCCAAGATCTTCAAGACTCCGGATGAGTTCAGGAATGTCATCAGAGAGAAAATACTCATGAATTATAGTTACAGCTTCCTTTTTGTACTTCTTCACCCTCTCATCTTCAACTTGGATTTCCCCATCTTCACCAGCAGGTTTGGTCAATGAAGAAGCATCAAGCCATCCTTCAGCTATTGCCTTTGGGACAAATGACTCAAACAAGGCTTTAGCTGATGGAATATCAAGAGCAAGATCATCTAGCCCTTCTGCCAAACGAGAAAACCCTTTCACCATTTGACTAGAACTAATGAGTCCTTCTTCTGCTGCTTCTTTCAATAGCTTCAACATTAGAGGTTCTGCCGAACGAATCTCCATGGCAAGTACCAGAGCCCTCTTCACAACCTCATGATGGAAGAATGAAACCCCCAATTCACGTATGCACCTACAGGCTTCAAATGCATCACCACTATCCACATATTCTCTAAGTAAATCAGCAATCTTCTTCTTCACTTCTTCAACAGTGATGTGAGTGCTACCACCCCATCGCCTTTCCACAAGTTCAGCATGATGTGGAGCTGAGAGATAACTCTTCTCAGCAGTCTGGATTACCTGAACTCCATTGGAAGATTCTGGAAGAGCCTTCCGTGCCCTGGCAAGAAAAGCTGGAGGAAGAATGTCATCAACAACAGCACGTGCCAGGAATAAAGCAAGGATATCCACTGCATCCAGTATATCAACCGCAAGATCATCAGCAGATTCAAGAAGCATAAAAAATCCGTCCCTAATCTGTGATGGACTAATAACATCAGCATACAATGCTGAAAGCAGAACAGAAGCCATTTCTTTCTCCTTATCATGCCTGTCCATTGCCATGGACACAAGGCGCTTAATGAAGTATGGATAATATTCACTTGAGCCAAGTTCTCTGAGGTCAGATGCTGCCAATTCCACATCCCCATTACTGAAATATTCCTCTATGATAGATACCACTGCTTTCTTGAATTCGTCTAAGGGGTCAGTGACAGTAGATCCAACCAGCTGATACGGTTCCTATAAATAGCAAGTGTGTGCAAACAGGCACATGTCATGTGCTTATTTATGTAATCCATTTGAAATTGTCGAGGGAGAGAGAGAGAGAGACAGAGAGAGGAAATATAAAGCAGACAAGAACAGTTTAACAGAAATTAAACGGAATGAAAAGAAAAGACTACAGTCTAATACTGCTACTACAAGTACCATATCAAATTTTCAAGCCGCTAGTGATACATAAAAAAATGATGTCCGAAACTACCAACAAAACCTGGAAAAGACTTTACCTCGCCACTGTCATAATTTGGATCATTTCGGTCTATGTGAGATTCAACATCTGTATCAAGCAATTTTCCCCAAGTGCCCTTACCACCAGCACCATCTGCATCCATAAGACAAAGAACCTCAAATTACCAAATGAAGAACCTTATAAAACTTAAAGCAAATTTTAACATAGGATGTTGGCACTTGATACTGTAAGAGAAAGGTCAACACCATTGACATATGATTGTTAACCCAAAATAAAAAAGCCTAAAACCATCAATCAGAACCACTAAAACTCTATTTGTTTATTTTATGCAACCAGTTCCCTTTTAACTAGTTAATGAAAGTAGATTTGCATGATATGCATCTTAATAAGATTACTATAATCTATTTAAACTAGAGATGATTGGATAGTTGGCTGCCCCACATGCCAGTGCTGTTTAACAATACAACTAATGAACTGGACAACAATCAGATTAGCCTCAAATTATGGATAAAGGAAAGGAAAGAAATATCAAATTAAAAAGATGAACATTCGCCTCCTATTAATGAAAATTAACCAAATAAAAAAATGACAAGAAGGGATAAAAAGATTAATGATTAATCAAAGAAAAGGTAGTAGTCAATTTACCATGAATTTAGTAGAGCTTCAAAATGTCATTGCAATATATATATAATGTTTCGCATTCATGAATTGAGGTTGTTATGCATTCATAACTGCCTCATAATCAATAAGATCAGCAAAGCAAGAAATCATCTTGTTATGAGGTAAGAGTTAACTAAGTACAGATATACAACTTCAATTTTAAAATCAATGAATATTCCTCCATCTTTTTAAGAATGATATGGAGCCAGTTCTTATACATCAGGAGTTCAGGACCCAAATCAATCCCCTTATACTAAAACAACCATTCACCATATACATATCAATTATAAACCTCAAATATGGTATCCTGTCTGGACAGCACTTCTATCTATCAGTTCTTATTGGGGCAGCTAATCCACTGAAAGTTTGTAACTAAATATTAACATCAAAATTTTGCCAACCTACAGCCATAATTCCACAATTTTCAGAGAGAACTAGTAAGCAACTATTAAATATTTGCAATCATGGTAGTTAGTACACGATATGTATCGCGATACAATGCAAAAACAATGCTCTGCACGATACAATGCAAAAACAATGATCTACGATGCAAATCGCTTGAAGACTCTAGACTGCATCGGAATCGTGTTCTGTATCCCCTGAATCGCACTGTATCACCTGAATCGCGATTGGGAGGAAGAATCACACAGAACAGAAAACTGGGCTACATGCCAAAACGGGTCGGGTTGTGGGCGCAGTCCCGGTTTTAAAATCTCAGTTTTTGCTTTTTTCAGGATTTTTTTAATTGAAACTTCAAGGGAATAGGCCGGAAATCATCCCTCATTTGGACCCATGTCAGGTTAAACAATTTTAGGGTTGGTCCTTGGATGTTTCTTCCTTTCTCTGCCTCCGACATGGTTGTACTCTTTTTCTATGCTCCCACAGCATTGTTCTTCTCCCCTGGTCCCCCTTGTCCCTTTTTCTATTTTCCCACACTTACAGGTGCTCTACTAGGTTTTGTCTTCCCACTGTCTTTTAGTTTATGCAATGAATTATTCATTTTTTTACATAGAAATGATAATATCTTTTTATGTTTCGAATGTTTCTTTATGTGAAAATATATATATTTAAGTCGTTTTTATTATTGATCCATGTATCTTACAATTCATAATAAGATTCGATTCACAATTTGGAAAATAGGTCTTCCGATTTACAATTCGAATCTCGATATTTGAATCTCGTTTTGATAACCATGTTTAAAATAGTATAAAAATAAATCATTAGCAGCACGTAACAAGTAATAGTTAAAAAGTTTAATATCTCCGTGGTCAGCTTTAACCCCACAAAAAATAAAAGGGTGTATTTTTTGTCCTAATTAAAAGAAACATAGATCATTTTCAAATGTATTAATGGTCAAAATCCTTCCCCCATGGATGTATGATGCCTTGAATGACTAGTTATTGGTGGGAAAAGATCTATCACATTAAATGTATCTTAATGCAGGCATAATAAGGGAGAGCCATTGGCGAGAAAAAAAATCATGGCTTGTTATTAGGAGTTATGACATTATCAGTTAAAAGTTACTAAATGCTATGATGATTTAGTCATTTGTTTCTTGAAAACCTCCTCAAGAAATCCAACAGTCTAAACTCTAAACACAGATATTGTGTATAAAAGTGGTATACATAGCAATAGATAAGATAATCATTCAAAACGAAGTATCTGAAGGACAAGAACTCACCCTTCTTCACCCGCACAAACTTTCCTGAGTGTGAACGGCGCACATGCCTCACAGCTATCCCAGCGGTATGTGCCTTACCACCAGCAGGGGCTTTTATATGATGTTCAGAAAGCAAAGACGACGGGGATTTCGGCGATGAAGACAAATTCTCCGCATTTTGACTAGCAATTTTTAGCATTTCCCTCTGCCCATCTGTCAAAAATCCCTCACCCGATGCCATTTACACAGAGTGAACAAAAACAAGCCAACCCTACACACACGTTTACCAATTCATAATCCCATCAGTTCATCAATAGCAGCAAGAAACACATAGCTCAATATTCATTACTCATTAGCTCTACGAATACGCTATCGAAAACACATCTCTAAGCCTCAAGCATTTCCTCTTAAATACCATAAGCAATTGAGCATGCACCGTTTTGGCTCTCTCTCCCAGTACCAAACAAAGAGTCTAAGAAACAAGCCACACGTATTTTTACTCTAAGACCAAATAAAACAGCATGCGAATACATCATATCAAACTTGCCCCAAAACTAAAGCCAAAATCATAGAAAAATAAATATAGAATCAAAAGAAAGCATAAGAGATAGAAGTGAATAAAACGAACCAGTGACTACAAAATGCAAATCAGAACCGGATTCTTCTGTGCTTGGCCCGGATCTCGAGCCAAGACAGGAGAAGCAGCCGGATTTTTCCGGAATCGGGAGCTGCGGTGAAAGCGAACGACACGAAGAGGAGAAGATCGAGTTTCAGAAGAGAAACCCTAAACGATGGGTGTGAGAGTAATCGGAGAGTGAGTGTCTGAATCGGTGGAAAGTGAGAAGAAGAGAAGGGAGAAATGGATGAGAACGAAGAAAAAGAGAAGGTTTATATATGGAGGCTATGGTTACCTGTACACGTCATCAGTGGGAGAGGTTTTCGGGTTTGGGCCTATTCTATTCTATCTATCTATCTCACTGTTATTATTGTTTTCTGGCTACACGTGGCGTTGGCGCTAGAGGCTAAAGACGATCTTAATGATGTGCCCTTCTCTTTGCTTGTAATGGCAACTAGTATATATCCGAATTAGTTTAACCCTAACCTAGACTCCTTAGGTTAGGACTCACCATTACCATGCATAATATCCATTTATCTAACGTTTATACTATTTTTGTTGCTATTAATATCTAGATTTTTAGCACATTTGGATTTTCATTGGAGCATCCTCAAATCCACGCTCTTCTCAAAGTAACCTGGGGTTGCTTTTGTAAAATTTACTTAGGAAAATCGTAAAACTGTGTCCATAACTGCAACACAGACACACGTTTTGTTTTCGGTGAGTAAACAAAAAAGTGACTCACTGGTATGTTATGATCTTTAGATTTAATGTTAAATTATCTAATGGTCGAGTTTGCTTACATGCATTCGATAACATATTTTTTTAGTTAATTGTGGTCACATTCATTTAATGTGATGTAAGGTGAATGAGATCAAGAATCCACTTATTCTTAGAAATAAGGTGGTGCTCATTGGGTGTTGTGCTTTATAATTAATCTTAAGCGACTGATAAGGACATTAAGTAGAAGTAAGCAAAACTCATCGATCACTTTGTCAAGCAAGCCTATATTGGCTCCAGAACTCTTGGACTCGCTTGCATCCTTGTCGAAGCCACTTCTCACCCTTTCCCTTTCAGTTTCTCTGAGAGTCTCGCTCTCCCCAAATCTTCTATAAGACTCTCAGCAAAGAAAATGTAATTCTTTAGGTTTAATGTTAAATTACCTAATGGCCAAGTTTGTTTACTTGCATTTGGTAGTGTACCTTTTTAGTTAAGTGCGACAAAGTCTGTTTAATGTATTTTGAGGTGAATGAGATCAAGAAACCACCCATTCTTGGAAAATGAGATGGTGCTAGTTCAATATTGTGCTCTATAACGGATCTCAAGCAACTAATGTGGATATCGCGTAGAAGTAAGCAAAGTCCATCGATTATTTCGTCAAGCAAGCCTCTACTGCCTCCAATACTCTTGAACTCACTTCTATCCTCGTTAAAGCCACTTCTCACCCTTCCTTTTTCACTTTCTATATAATTCTCGCCCCCAATATCCCGTGGAATTCTCAACAAAGCAAAGTGTAGCAAAAGCTCAAAGCTTTTTATCGTCTAAGATCTAGGTTTTTGTTGGCTATGATTTTATTTTCAAGGGATGGTAGTAATTTTCTCTTACTTATTCCAAGGACTTCCAACAATGCATAACACAACAAAACTTAAAGCCTTCCATCATTTGAAAAGGAATTTGTTGGGTATTTCTTTGGGTTGTGACCTTTTTAAGATGTGTGACATTCGAAGATAAAAGGAAAACAAAATGGGAAGAAACAAAGTCAAAGAAAGTGAAGGTAGTTATTTTGTTAGGTAGACAACCACATGAATGAACTAAGGAAATTACCTTGAACCACTATTACGATATTGGATAACAAACAAAGCTTACAAAAAATTAACCATAATTCTCTCTCCTATTATCTTCCAATAAAGAGCACAACACAACCATGCAGTCAACCTAAATAATTGTTATTCAATGGAGAGTGAATATGTAGGAATAGTCTTTATTATGAAGAGGTGAACACAACAGAGTCATGGAGGTGGAGACACAAACATCTAATATTAGGTTTTGTAACTCTTAAAAAAGTAATTAATTAGTAGAGAAAATTATAAAGGTGAGCCTATATAATAAGACTCATGGCTACAAAATCTCTAAATTTCATGGGCAAGTGCATAAATCTTTCTAGGAATTATTTATGTCTACCTAAAATACAAAAGAGAATAGATCTAGCTAGTTGGAACTAAAGCAATACTATGCCGCTTAACACCTCAAGATTTACAAAAATAATGGAAACAATGCAAAGGACAACCCTTTGGATGGCGCATAACTCTAGACGATAATTCGTTGCATAGTGGTTTATAAGATGTCATCTAATTTTATTCCAAGGGTTCCTTTATAAATTTATAAACTTTGAAGTGATTGGAAAAACTTGTAATAACCGGTTATTTACGTGGCACGTCATTGAGACATTTTTATGTTGTTTCATCATAGATGTCAATTTGATATTACATTGAATGGTACGTATTAAATTTAATTTTCTCAACTAATGCATTTTATCAATAAAAAATAATTATTGAGAGAAATTAACCCCCTTAATAAATTTATCTAATTCAATTCAAATTAATTGAAATCTAATGTAATACTTTGATGTAAAAAATATAAAACAAAAAAATACAATTACTTTTACTATTACTATTAATTTTTTGTAGATATAAGGAAAGGAAAACAAATAAAGGAGAAACTAAATTACACCCAAGTAAACATTATTCCTATGACATTCGCTTACAAAGGACTTGAGAGTCTTGGAGGAGCATCTTTGATAAGTAGAAATTTTTTATTTGATCTAGCCCAAAGATTAGGTAAAAAAACCCACACACTAGTTCCTTTTCCCAAAATATGATATGTAGTCAAATCAAGAATGTGGTACAAGAAGATTGATGCTCATTTTGTGCACCATGATTTTGAAAGATCCCCCTACGAGATAACTCTGTATATTAAGCTTGTTGAGCTTAAGATATTACTATAATTATGCGTCTTTATGTTAATGGTTTGATCTTCATAAGCAATAATTTAACTATAATTACAAAATTTAGGGAGGTTATGATAAGTTGCTTTGGAATGATATATTTGGGCCTAATGTCTTATTTTCTTGACATCAATGTCGTTTAATAGAATGAAGGAATTTTCATATCTCAAAAGAAATATATTGGTGATATTTTGAAAATATTCAAGAAAGAAAACTCAGCTAATTTCCACACTAGTTGAAAATGTTGAAGTAGATAAGAGAAAATGATGGCAAAAAGGTAGACTTAACTTATTACAAGAGTTTGATCGACAGTTGAAGATATTTGATTGCAACCAAACAAGATATAGTTTTTATAGTTAGATTTCTGAATAAATTTGTGGAAAAGTCAAGTATTTGTCGTCTACAAGAAACCAAGAGAATTTTCAAAAAGATTAAAGGTACTTTAATTTATGGAATTTTTTATCCTAATAATAATTATGTGAAACTTGTTGGATACATCGATAGTGATTGTGGTATGCATTTCATCTTGGTACTAACACAATATTTTGGTGTTAAAAGCAAGGCTTGAAGTGATGCAATACAAGCAGTATGATCGAGAAGAATACTTGAAGTGATGCATCACAAGCAGTATACTTCTACATAAATATTTTGTGATGACAAATCTGCCATTACACGATGTAGAAATCCAGTTATTATTGTCATATTGAATAAACTGAAAATTTTTTTATAAAGCATTTAAAGATTGAGTTTTTTTTTCATGTTGGAAAAATTACTCAACATGACAAATATGAAAACTTGATGCAGGTGGCTAATGTGGAAGAAATTAATGTCTCATGTGTGTGACAAATGTATGTGGTTTAATAAATTTAATAAAAGAATATAATGAAATGATATAAATTTTGGGAAGGAGTTTTTTTATGTTTTAATAAAATGGTATATTGTTTGATGGAAACAATATATATATATTGGAAGGACATGAATAGTCCCAATCTCTGCCTATCAAATTTTGTCTCTTAAGTTACCATCAAGAATTGAAGAGCACAAGAAAGAAAAAGGAAAGAGATAGAAAACTATAAATTGTAAGATCCTATTTGGTTATTCAAATATGAATGTTTACATAATGTCCATAACTAATCAAGTATAAAAAGAAAATATTATCGATTGTGAAATTACGACATACAACCTAACATTATTATAGGCGCCTAACCTACAAAGCTCAATGGTTGAAGCAAAGTAGCTACACTCCTATATAATGGATTCAGATTAACTGCAGTTGCCAATTGACGAGGTCAATTCAATCACACTTTGTATGCACCATTAGATGAATCTAACGGTTGAACTTTTAACATTGATTCTATTCCCCAAATGAATAAGCCAAAAAAAAATATGTCGATGCACTATCTTTATACCTGTCATCGTCGTTTGCAGTAGCAAGCCATATTTGTTCTCCAGCGATGTTGTAGTCGTTCGCCGTTGTCATTCGCTATCCCACCGTCTCTGCATTCGATCATAATTCCATTCAGAATTGAAAGTTATACTACATAATTTAAGCTTTTGTATGTTGCAATAATCAAACAGTTGTACGATATGGTTTCAGAATTCCCTGAGATGTGATTATAAGTTCCATTCTTGATTTTGGTAGAAATTTAAGTTTGTACGACACCGTTAAAGTTAAGATTATCATATCACTGAGTCGTGTTTGAACATGAAGGAGCAAAAGCACTGCAGGTTTTTCAAGGAATATAAGTTTGCTCATTTTTTTTGCTGTAAGATACCACATTTTTATATGATTGTGAATGAATGTGGGTTTGAACCAGAACATTGATATTATTTGGTTGCATGAGTTGATTCCACTGGGTAAACAAAGTAGATATTTGGTTGCATCTATGTTTATGCATTTATTTTTAAAGATGTGAGGCTTATTAAGGCAAAACCGATACTGCCATTAAATGTTGGGTATATAGACCAAGACATTGAATACCAGTCTTAGATAGAAATGGAACAGGGGTTCGACCAAAAAATGGAACATGGGAGCTTTCTCAATTCTCATGACATGTTTATGTACTTATAGGAAGAGGTGGCGTGACTTAATATGGATCCACTGGATGAATGTAACGGTGCATACAAAGTGTGACTGCAGTGACTTTGTCAATTAATTGGCCAACTATAGACAATCTGAATCCCCTATATAATAGCTTTGACATTGAATAATTCCATTGCCAATTTTCCATGTACTCAGTGTAACATCCCGAAAGTTGGACCTAAGAAGAATATATAGGAAGTTAGAAGTAAGATGATAACTGAGGGGTTAGAAGGGAAAATAAGATGAGATTCAGGGAATTGATTAAGAGTTATGAGTTTTAAGGGAACCGAGAAGAGAAAAACTAAGTATTAAGTCAAGCTTGACTGTAGAGTTAGCATAGGAGAAATCACACCCGGTGGTAGAAAGGTTAGCACAGTGAATAGGTGGGGATGGAAGAAGAGACATCAGAATTAGGGAATTAGATTGAGACAAAAGGAACTAAGCTTAAATGAATGGGCCAGAAGGAAGAAGAGAGGCGTAGACTCAAGGAACCGGGGTAGAAGGTGATTTTATGAGGAAAAAAGGAATAGAGAAGCATAGTCTTATGGGAACTTAGAATCCTTAATGTTAGCCTTATTGGAGTGAATTGATGAGTTATAACATGATCCATGTAAAGTGTGCCCCGTTAGGCTTCAACCAAGGTTATTACTTAATTTTGAGTTTTAAGCCTAATGACCTTGGTGCATTAATTCGAGAATATCTAGAGTTATAGATGTCCAATTGAGGTGATTCCACTTGCATTAGAAATCTAAGATCCAGGACTTTAGTTTGATATGCTATATGGTAGTATTTCGAGCTCATTTGCACCCCCAAACAACAAGTTTGCGCGCTTAAGCGCGCAGAAGAGCAAAACTTGGAGTTCTGGCAGAGACTTTGGGTGCTCAAGCGCCCTAGTGCACGCTCAAGGGCCCAAGCTTGATGCTCACGTCTCCCAGGCAGAGACTTTGGGCGCTCAAGCGCGCGAATGCGTCCAGGATCCTTTTAAACGCGTTTCGGCTTATTTCTTCTTCATTTTTCTTCCCCTCTAGGCTTTTTAGAGAGAGGGATGATTCTAGAGAGAGGGAGCTGGGAGAAGAAGGAGAGCTTATTTGGGGGGCTTCTCCACCACCCCTTGGAGCTTGGATCTTCATCCGCATTCCTCTATTCTTCCTATTTTTCTCCATTAGAGGTGAGTGTGGTTCTCCCCTCACTCATTGTTTTTGTATGTGTTGTCTCTTACATGATCCCCTTTCTTCATTCCCTTTCTCTATTGATTGTTATGTTTGGAAATGGTATATATATGTTTGGATTGGTTGAATGTTTGGATTGATTGATGTTTTGCCTCTAAGGCTCAAACCCTACGTTAGGAGATTTGGGGATTTTGGGGAAATGCACTCATGTTTGATGATGGGAACATGGAAATGCAAATAGTTGAAGTTATTCTCATTCCATAATTGAAAGAACATGTAGGGTTGAAATAGCCAGGGCTTGAGGAAAGGAACAAATGTTGCAAGCCCTTTCTATTTCTTCTCCCTCTATGCTAAAGGCTGAGGTAATATGTTTGACTATGGATATTTCTATTTCATGAACTGAAAACTTGTAAATGTATGAATGTTAATGAAAACGAAAGGGGACTTCGGTCCAAAACAGGGGTCTTGTACCCAAGAGGTTTAAGAATGTTAAAAATGTGAATGTGATTGCTAATTAAAACAGGAGGTTAAATGGCCACAAGGAAGACGTTCCTTGAATGGTATTGAGCTCAATCCAGGTCAGAGGATTAAGTGTAAAGACCCCACTGGTGTTGGGTGATACACCAAGAGGTTGAATGTGAAGTTTAATGAATGAATTGTTATGAATTAAATGTATGTTTGATATATGAATTGATAAGAATTGAATTTATGTAGTTCCGTTGTGCTTATATGTATTATCTCCCCACATTGCACACACTGTTATCATACTCACTAGGACGTAGTCTCATCCCACGATGTGGGAATTATATTCAGTTGTGAAAGTTGCTGCCATGTTGCTTGATTGGAGAATGGATGACTCACTGGATGGGTGTTGAAGTCCTCGTTGTCGTAGTCTCAATTTATTGTTGTAGATTGTAGTATGATACTTTAGCCACAAAGTGACATTCTATTTGCAATCTTTGATTTATATTTGGAGTTTATGCTTAGGTGATGGTTGGGTTACCTGAGCGTTGTAATGTAATGTATGATGATATTAATAATGAACGAAATAATTTCAAGGATTTAGAAAATGGTGCTCTCAACAGGCATTATTTTTTGAATTTAGGAATTGGGATGTTACACTCAGTGTAATTCATAGTTATGTTGCAGTATTGTAAAACAAGATTGATAGCTTGTAGTTCATGGAGTTTTCAGATTGTGAAAGTAAAAAAAAAAACTTAAGCATTGTCACTTCAAGTTGTGTTGTCCTTCCTTTACATTTATGTTATCTAAATCATATTTTAATATTACAAGAATCTACCTATAAAAGTCACTTGGTGATGTTGTAACTGCATGTATCGAAATTCAAATTTATAATCGAGTGAAAAAATATCACATTTTTTTTATAAGTGTGACGCGTGTATGCTAGTAATTTTTATTAATGTCCAACTAATATCACTTTATACCTATTTTCTTTCCATATCCAAATAAAGGCATAATGAATTTAATCTCTATAAAGATGAGAACTCTAATAATTTAAGTATTACTTTTAAATCTACGGGATCAAGTTATAGGGAGATGAGTTAAGTGTTGTACCAATTGTTAAACAATTGAAAAACTTTTTAATAAATTATATGTTTGTTTACTTTTTGAAAACATTTTATTATTTAATTTCTTGTCTTTTTAGTATAAATTATAAAAAATTTCATCTTGTTTCTTTCATTTTTTTTGTTTTCAAAGTTTTGTATAGAAAACACATAAACCAATACAAAGATATTTTCATTGTTTCACATATAAAACTTTGACAATAAGAAACAAAATGAAAACAATGTGATATTTGTATAACTAAAATTGATAATTGTTTTGTAATTTAAAGGCTGTTTACTTTAAAAAAATATTTTATGTTTTCATTTCCTATATTTGGTTTTAATTATCAAAACATTTTAAGTTTTGATTAAAACATCATTTTGTTTCTTGTTTTGTAAGTTTTGTTAAGGAAACAATGAAAACAACTTTGTATCATTTTCCTTATTTCTTGTACAAAACTCAAACATGAAATAAAATGAAAAAAAAAAGTTGACATTGTTTATAATTATAGCTAAAAAAACAAGAAACGAAAACAAAAAATGTTTTCTCAAAACTAAATGGGCCTTTATTGTTTAACAAAATCCACCACTATATTGAAAGTTAATATTAGCTGGATCATATCTATATAATTTTACATTGATTCAAAGTTATTTAATACACTATTAAGATTTATTTATATTAATGTCATATATATTTTTAAACTGTATAAAAGTAAAAACCATGTGAGTATTAGTTTATTAGTGTTAAAAGTTTGCAAAAATTTAGTATTTAATAGAAATAATAAATGTAAGGAATAATTATAATTAACAATTGGATTAACCAAAATTACATTCTATCCAAAGTTATCTATGATGTAACAATTTATATAATTTACCTTGGTGTAACTTGATCCATCCCTCCTTAAAAAATATCACTCGATCCATCCCCTTCTTCCTCCTATAGCACACACACATTGATACGTAGTTATTGTTAATACAGAAAGAATAAAAGGAATATATTATTTTCTTCTCATTTAATTGTGGAAATAAATAAAAAAAGGATAAAACATGATAAAATCTATAATTAAAATTGTGTCATCTATCTCTCTCTAGAAAACTATTAGAGAGAAAAAGTAGTATAAAATAATAAATTCATCCATCCACTTACATATTGTTTGATACATTAAAAAGATGTTTATAGTATAAGTTAAGTTCATATAAACTCTAATTTTTTTTTTTCAAATGCCCTTAATATAATTTCATTTTTTAGATAGAGTCTCTTCTTGATAACAACCGTATAATGCAACGAGAAATAACACGGTTGAAGGTATGATCATGGGTTTGTGGCAGTATGGGACACCCAATCCCTTAGTCCCAAAATAAATAGGACTTAAGAAAAAATAGTAATAGTGAAAGAAACAATTGACTCACGTAACACTAGGCTTTTATATAGTGTAGCTTTCCAACACCAAGATCGCACTACCAATTAAAAGCATTCTTAGTACTTCATGCAGTTAAACAATTTGCATGTCCTAGATTTAATGACAATTCCTCGCAGAAAATGTTTTGTGATTTATTATTGTGCATTATGAATTATCTATGTTGTTCATATGAAGTTTTCTACCATTTTCAAGTCACATATTGTGAGAAAACTTTCGCACTGTAAATAGTAGAAAGGAAGATTGATATATAAGTTGGAAGATGATATACTAAAGGTTTGGAACGATTAACACTAACGCCTCTATGATTATATCCAACAAATTAAATAGAATATGAACCCAATCTCTATCTCGTATATATTTTTACAATTATAATTATGATTAAATTTTATGTTTTTTTATGTGTTCAAAGCACCTATATGTCTCTTTTGATATAGGAATTTAGTTCTGATTTGAAATATCGTAAGGGGACATTCCTTGATGACTAGGATCTTTCAGAAGCTTCAAAGGTGAAATCCTTTTTCCACGCTTTAGAGGTGAGGTCCTCAACAATTAAAATATGTGTTATATCAACTGTTGTATATTACAGTTAAATTTTACGAAAATGGAAAATCAAATTAATGCTTATCAATAATTTGTTCTCATAAAAAACGTCATCGGCCATCTCCTAACAACTTATGCTTTTGTCATAATTTGTTTTTGGCATGGTTTTAAAGCCTCATTGACCTAAGAATCAATATATTAGTTTATTCTATATTTTAATCTGCTGGTAACTCTATGAAATAGCGTGCGACTACCCCGATATATTTTGTTAGTCATAGTTTCTTATGCCTCTATTCACCTTGGTTACAAGTTATTGGGACCAATCAACCCGATATTTTGTTCAAGGGTGGTGCGAATGAAGCCGATGTTGATTAAAAAACACTGACAAACCAATATAAAGTAGTTAAATGAAAAAAAACGGCACAATCACCAATGAGGAACTGATAGCAGAACTACAAAGACTTAGCTCAGGGCATTCCGAAGCAAAAGTGTGGCAGCTAATGGATACTGTAAGGTATTTTTTACTTACAACATTAGTCCTCCCGTTTTTTTGCTTTATACTTACAAACTTACATGTTTTTGCTTAAATTTACGCTGATGTTGATGAAAATGGTCCAATTGACTACATAGAATTCATTACTGCTACATATGAATGAAGGTACACATTCACATACTTTCACAATGAATCCTAGTAAAACTGATTGTATCTTTATTTTTCATTTTTTTAAAATTGTTTTCATTTATTTAAAAATTTTCCATTGTTTGCATTTTGATAGCAGGAAAATCCTTTTACATTTTGCTATCAAATAATTTTTTGTTGAGTTGTCTTCAACATATCAGTGCCCTTTGTTTTTTTGGTAGGGTAGTAAGCCTATGTGGAAGATGGATTAAGTGGCATAAAAAAATTCTAGTTTAAGAGGGCGTATGTATTGATGTTAAATGAGATATCAAGTTAAGTATATTTATATAAAATCAAAATTGTGAAATATCAAGATTTGACATATTCACCTTTCCAATAGTATATAAAGATGTGTGTGTCAACTTGGATTTTATTGTCTAACATGCATTGATACAACTCCTCTCTTGAAGTGTTGGAGCTTCATATATAGCCAACACATTGTTAGAATAATGAAAATGGTTGATAGTGCGTTTCAAGTAGCCTATGTGCTAATTCCTCTACAATAGTTTGGTTTAAAATTACTTTCTTGTTATACTTTTGTGAAGAGTCGATGCTTAGATTTGTTCATTTTTGGTTATTTGTGAAATGACATCGGCACTCATCAACTAGTAATCTGTGATGCATGCAAAATATATCCAAAATCTGGTTAAAAAGGCAAAAAAAGCGTGAGCAGTACCGTGAGGTTGTGTTTGAGAAAAAGATTGCATCAAATCAACATGAGCTGAGTGAGCCTTGATGCATCAAACCAGCGTCGTGAAAGGAGACATTCATTAGGTGACTCAAGTTCACCCTTAGAGCCTTTCGGGAAAAAGATTGGTGAGCACGGTGAAACTTCTAGTCCTTCCAATAGAATATGAAGCAAAATCCTGAGATTTATGTAGAAGGAAACGATGTCAGTTGAACATCAATCAGCTTCTGAACCAAAACCGGATCAGCACAAAAGAATTCATAATGCTCATGTTGAAGCAAAAGAATGCTTTATGGAACATAAGAAAACAAAGGAACAGTGAACATTTTTCTTGCAAATGACACATATAGTCTTTCGTGTTTTATTTAAAATCCATGATGTTATGTTACCTTAAATGTTGAAGAGCTTTGTCAATGAAAGGGTGACATACAATGAGCTGATAGACGGTAGTGGAGTATGATATTTTGCCAATTTTATGGCATCTAATATTGGTGCTAATTTCATGGTTCACTCCATTTGATCATGAAATTTTTAAACGTATAATGTCATACTAAACATTGTACAATATTTCAATTTTATTTGATCTTATATTATTAACTATCAATGCTTATTATACCTTTTTTTTTCAATCATGCATTACCTAACAAATTAAAGACATGGTCGTTGCACTATTGCCACATTGATTCGCACATATTGAAAGCTAAAGACGTTCTTTCAAAAATCAAGATAACCAATCAACAATGACACCAAATTTATTTATAGACCATTACAAGATGTTATAAACTGCATTTTTTTCTTGAAATTCCATACACTACAAAGCATTTAGAAAATAGACAATATTTAAAGTACTGAAATATGTATAACAAAGAACTCTCTAATCTTTCAACAAGATCCTCTTGAACTATAATAAAAATCCTATACTTTTTCAAGCAAGAAATGCCAAATCCCTTAACCATTCCTGCAAGTATAAAAATTAGTTTCAGGAGCAAACTAATTTGTTAGAGATGAAAATGAACTTTGATGCTTGAACTCAATAAAACCTTATTGCCCTCCCATTTTAATTCATTTATATAAGTCAAGTTTCAATATGTGTATATTTAAATGTTAAGACAACACAATATTTAAATACATAGCCATTTCTTAATAACAATAATAATAATAAAATTTATTTTAATATGTAATATTATTTAATTTTATTGTTAGTTGAACTGAATTTAATTTTCAATTGATGAATATATGTAAAAAATTATTACGTGATAAAATTAAACTTATAAAATTTAAATATTCAATCAATATTTTCCTTATTGTCAAGATATATAATAATCAAGTCCAAAACAATATATGACCTTATGGAAACTCAATTTGTTTTTCAATTCTCTTGTGTTCGAGGAGGAGAGATAACATATTAGCAATGAAAACAAACCAAAAGAAAAATGAACTATACATAAATATATAAATCCTTCGGATTTCAAAAATTGGAAAACTAAAAGATAGGGAAACTTTCTCACACTTTCCTCCATTTTGACTAATGTTTTGTAAAGGAGCATAATATGTTTTGTAAAGGAGCATAATAGGGAAGTTTCATAGTAGTATCTGCTCTACTCTGCAGGGGCAGACACAAATCCACACTCAATCCAAGTGTTCAGATATAATTTGTATAAATATGTCACAACATGAAAAACATTAATTGTTTTATAAGTCATAACAACTACAGACAGGTCTGCATGGATCCTAATGTTAGTTCCGAAAAAAGGATAATTTGGGTCAATAACTGTAACATCCCGCATATTATGAGCTATAATAATTCATTAGGCTGAAAAATAGAGAAATTATATATTAGTAATTAAGGGAGTAAGTTGAGGAATTAAAGGTTAAAACTTAATTATAGAACTAAGTTCAGAATTCCATTCAGGTAAAAATAAGGAGTTTTGGGTTGCTGGTAATCGATTACAGAGGGTCTATAATCGATTACCCGAGTGCTGAGTTTTTGGTAATCGATTATGTAATCGATTACCTGAGAACTGAGTTTTTGTAATCGATTAAGTGATCGATTACCTGAGAGCTGTTTTTCGGTAATCGATTATGTAATCGATTACCTGAGGGCTGGATTTTGGGTAATCGATTACCAAGGATTGTAATCGATTACCAGATTCCCAGAAAGGTTTTCTAGTGTATTTTCGCTGCTGGTAATTGATTACAGTAAACCTGTAATCGATTACCGTCGCTCCAGTATATAAAGTCTGAAGCTGAAATTAGAATTTGCATGTTTTTCTTTCTTCCCCTTTTTGTGACCTAGAGAGAGTGAGTTTAGAGAGAGAGCTTGAATTGGGAGCTTGGAAAGGAAATTGAAGCAAGGATTTGTCAATTGATCCATCCCCTCTTCTCTTCTTCCTTGAAACTTCAAGAATTGGTAAATATAACTCATACACACACGCACTCCCCTTTAATTTTGAGTTTTTCCCAATGTATGAACCCTACTCTCTAATTCCCTTTCTATATGAATATTGTGGTTATATTAGTGATGTTTGTATGTGATTGAGTAATTTTGTTAGGATTTTCATTGAAAACCTTAGAGTAGTGAGATTTACGAAACTAGCGAGATTTACGAAATTGTCGAAATGCTCATTGTATGAACCCTACCCCTTTAATTCCCTTTCTATATGGTTATTTTGATTGAAATTGTGATGTTTGCATTGGAATGGAATAATTGATGTTAGGATTTTCTTGAAAAACCTTTGAATGTCGAAGTTTACGAAACTTACGGAACCATAGAAATGCTTTAAATTTCAGTTTTAGTAGTTGATTCATGTTTAGCCGGTTTCGACCGTGAGTTAATTCAAGCCGGCCTTTGCGCTGTGAGTTAAAAATTAAGTAATTATGTGAAAACTTGACTTCGGTCCAGTAATGGGTGGGATTCATCCCCGGGGAAGACGTTTCCCGTAGTCTGAGCTCAGTTCTAACTCCAGTTTAAGTGATAAGATCATGTCTGCTGGACACAACAGTGAGTTGCATCATTATTGCATCAAAATGATTTGAGTATTAAATTTATGAATATGTTATGTTAGTTATCTTTAATTGTTATGAACATGAGTATGATATATGGCTTCATATTAGTTAGTTAATTTTGTTTTCCCCCACACTTCATGCATGTTTAGTTGTACTCGCCGAGATTATTATCTCACCCCACTTTTCGGGGATTTACTTTAGTTGTGCAGGGATTCCAGGTAATGATATGGCAGGAAAGGTGATGTTGGAGCTGAGTTTTATTTGACAATGGATGCTTCTTGTAATAGGATTAGTTCCTTTGTACTTATGAATGATTAATTAATGTAGTAAATATGTATGTACATGTTTCTTAGCCATGGAAACTTAATTATGATATTAATGAATTTATGTTATTAAACTGTGTTGGTGGTTTTACTGAGTTTCAGGTTGAACTTGAAATTGGTAATATCCAGTTTTTAGGGGAGACTCTGCCGGAATTCCGGTATGAATCTCAGGAACCACACTACTCCAAGTGTAGGTTCTTTCCCTAAGTTGAATTAAGATCTTCAGTTTTTAGGAGATTAAGATGTATGTTTTTGGACAGCTTAAGCTAATCGTTGGGAGTTTAAGCGAATTGTTGAAGATATCGAAAATAGAATGAAATAATTTCAGAAATTCAGGAATAGTGTCTCCAACGGGCATTATTTCTGAGTTTGGAAATTAGGACGTTACAATAACACCTATGATGTACCACCCCGGGGGAAAACAATGTATGTAGACTGCAAGCAAAATTAACAATTTATATGTTACCAATAAAATTAGCAATGTATATTGCAATACAATAATATTGTTAGACAACACTACTATACTTCTTTGCATAGACTAGCTAGTCATTCAAGATGCTTTAAGCATACAAAAGCTTTGCATTTTCCAACACAATGAAGCGATCAACTATGTAACTATGAGTATGAAGTGAAAAAGGCATTTAAATCACATATATATATATATATAAATCAATCTCTTTCCTTATTTTATTATAAATAAAACATACAGTATCATTCATGCGATTAATATTAATGTTAATGTACGCAGCCACACATAAAACAGGAAGAGAAGAAACTAACATTGGAGTCTAACTGGAGTGGGAACTTACATAAATTGTAGAAGGCGTGCCCACTAGTGGATGTTCAAAGAACTTATTAGCAAGAGCAAGTTCAAGGAGGCTACTTTGCATTCCTGCAATTGAATAAATTTAGTTACATATAAGCTACTAGCTATTACTACTACAGACATTTGATATATGGATATATAGAAATAAAGAGCTTGTCTCAGAGGAAATTGTTTGTGGCAGTGGTTTCACATAGGAGAATCACGAAAGATCAATCCACTTAGGATATAACAAGCTATAAAACATGATACATGAAAAGCAACAACAACTGAAGTTACTAGTAAAGGCAATGTTTTACATTGTATCAAATACTACAGTTGAAGTTTTGTTACTAGGTGAAAAAGATTATCTCAATATTGTCAATCTACTCAAATATGGTTACTCTGCCCAGAATCCACATAGCTTGTATCCCTGCATCATCGCATTACTTCTATTAAATTAAAATATTAATCATTAAGAAATTTGAGCAAAATTAACATGTTGTATCATTATATCATGATATAGCCTATATGAATGGAATAACCTTGCAACTCTATCAATTTGCAAGCAGTACATACTATTTGCTTAAATACTTCATGAAACGAACACCATTAAATAAAACATTAATTAACAAGTTATACTTGGTTTGAAATCTCAAAAGGTAAAAACTTTGCTATGCAAGTTCTAGCATTCAATAACCAAAGGATAAAAATAAGAAACATTTGTGTGAATTAAATTTCCGAAGGCAAAATACCAAACCAAATATGGCGAGTAGTGGCCATATTTAGTTATGCCTTGGCTAAAAGTAGTTGGGAGTACCTCATAACATTATTTAGCATCAAACTTTCCATTCAACTATATTATTGAAAAGTAACACAAAATAACAAAATAGAATAAGGACTTACACATCTGCACCACGTTCTAATAGAACACTTACAGCAGGTTATTGGGAATGACCAATAGCTCAAACCAAAGGTGTTCCTGCATCACTTTCTATATCAAGATTAATTCCTCTGGATAGAAAATACTTGAGCAACTCAATAGCTCCTGGAACAAATTAAAGCACGGATATTACAAAATAAATGGAACAAGTGAAATAGGGCGAGCAAACTTAAATAATACTTATCTAAAATTGCATAAGGAAGAGATCATGAAATCAGACATAAAACAAATTTCTTTTGTCATAGGATAAATAAAACTAATGAGAAGTCATGGCAAAAGAGAACAGACTTATCCCAGGAGAATGGTGCAAGGTCGTAATCCTTAAATTACTAGCTATAGTAGGATTGGCACCATGGTCAATCAGAAATTTAGCACTGATTGTGTATTCCCCTGAATTACTATGTATTTTTCTAAATACATTGTAAGTTCATGTTAAACTTCTTCATACCAAGAAAACCCTCAATTTTTGAGTCATATACTTTAACTCCAAGCTTGCTTATCAATATTTCCATGATCCCTTTAAATTAACTAAAATATCGATAGTGGTAGATGATAGGAATGAAATCATTGCAAACACTCTAATTAACTACAAAAATCAAGTATTAATATTTTCTAGCATGCATAATGACTTTTTTCTGTTGGAACATGGAAGGAAAATTCTTATGCCCTCACAGCCTTTGTGGATGCATAATTTCAAATTGAAATACTATTATTATTACAATAATCATTTGAACTAGAAGTGTTTCCCCAATTATATATATTCAACTCGAAGCTTGAAGAATAAATACTATTCTATCATTTTTATGGGCGAATATCCAACAATATACACATATGTAAAGAGCATGAAAATATCATATTGAACCCTAACGAGACAGATTGGGAGGAATAAATTATGAAAAACAATTACATTTATTAAAACGGAAAAGTTCATTTTTATCTTCTTACCTTCCATCCAATCAAATAAAATAAAAATTTAAACATTTTTTCCACCATTCCTAACAATTAAAACAACATATTAAATCAAATCCCTCCCTATCTCTCTTTCTATCTTAGTTTTATTTTATGCTTTTGATGAAGTAGGGTTTATAAATTAGAAAAAATAAGTCAACGACGAAAAGAATTATGCAATTTTATGCAATGAAGGAATTTGCATTAATTCACTGCATAAAAGACATTTAAAATTTTGTGATGATTTGATGACTCAGCCTCAACGTATTGAAAAAGTATTCAATAGGCAAAGTATTGAAGTGATTATAAAAAATCATTTACGATTGAAGACTTCCATTGATGCGGTTCAATGACTCACATTTCAAATATGTGCGTTTAGAGGTAATGATGAAAGTTTCCACTCCTTGAATGGAGGGAATTTTGTTGAGCTAATAAAGCCTGTAGCTTCTTACCATCATCAAATTTTTAATTTTGTTCTTAAAAATTCTCTTAGAAATGCTTGATATATCTCACCCAATATTTAGAAAGAAATATTGCATATTTTTTATAGAATGTCACATGTTGCAATACGTGAAAAGAACAATAATAATAAATTCAGACTTATCATTGATGAAACTATGAATTAGTCAAAACAAAAATAAAATGTCGTATAGTTTTGGGATTTGTGGACAAAGATAGGTGTGTTCAAGAGGTTTTTTTGTTTATTCATGTTAATGACACTTCTTCTTTAATATTGAAGAAATAAATTCCAGTTATTATTTCTCATCATTGTCTTGATATTTAAAATTTATTTGGTTAAGAGTATGATGGAGTTAGCAACATATGTGGTGATTGGAATGGGTTATAAGTTTTATTCTTTGAAGATTGTCAAGATGCATATTATATTCATTGTCTTGCTCATCAATTACAACTAGTTATAGTTGTTGCTACAAGAGAAGTTTGTCATATTCATCGATCTTTCTCAAATTTAGATGGTTGTGAATGTTGTGACTTATTCTCCTAAGTTGTATGGCCAATTACAGGCCGCTGAAGCAACAGTCATTACAAATTTGATTGTTAGTGATGCTATTGAAATTGCTACATGAAGGGACCCATTCAAATTTAGTTTGAAGCTTATTATACATGTTTAATTTGATGCTACATGTGAAGATTCTTAAATAGTGACACAAGAAGCTAATTATTCCTTTCATGGTGATGCTAATAGTGCTTATGACATTCTCACATCTTTTATATTTATTTTTTGTTACATCTTATGAGAGATATCTTCGCAATTACACATGCCATGAGCTTTGTCATACTTTACAATGTAAGAATCAAGATATATTGAACGCAATGTCTTTAGTTTCCAAAAGGTCGATCCAATATTTTATCTAGGCCTAAAGCGAGTTATAAGATGCGACATTTACAAATTAATTAAAATAATTTATTAAAGTTATTATAAATTTCATTTAAAATTTTTAAAATACAATTTACTTATTAAATTATCCTATTTAGTTTTATTTAATATTTTTTTGTTTAATAATAAAACAAACTCACTTAATCTTTGTTGAGATATTATAACATTTTATTATTAATCAATTCACATTTATGATAACTAGTATTTTGATGGTTTAATATATTAATCCAACGTTTATAAAATTAAATAACAACTAATATTTTAACCACTCTTAAAATCCATATAGGAGTTTTATATTTTATTGATATTTCTAAGCTAACTAAAAAATTAAACGTAAAAGTATATATTTTGAAATTTAAACTAAAGTATCCAAATGATGAGAAGTTTATCAAATAAAAATTAGTAAAATTATTATGTTTTAAAATTTAAACAAACAATATAAGAATAATGAGATATTAATTTTTTACAGTAATATTTTTTCAATTAATTAATTATTATTTTTTAATTTAAAATAAAAAATTAAAATAACATGGATAATATTGGATAAAGAAAAAAATTAAACTTTTATAATTAATAAAATTTTCAATTTTTTAATAAAATTTCATTCAAATAAAATAAAAGCTACATGAGTTAACGCGGGAACTCCATTGGTAATAGTGAATGTGAGAATTTCATTAATATTAAGATTTAATACATAGAAGACAATAGATGGAATATAGGTTTTAATTATGATTAATAAAATATGAAAAATAAAACAAATGAAATTAATATAATAGTTAATAATTAGGAGAGAGTTGTAATATTAGGGATCTAAAATAGTTGTAATATTTTGTTAAAAAAATTATTAATAAATAAAAAATATTTTTTGGGGTCTAAAATAATCAAAGGTGATTTGGAGGCCTAAAATAAATGGTTAATCAGCTTTATGGTAGGCTGACCTTGAGTTTCCATTACTAAAAATTTGATCCAAAGAAAAAAAAGTAATAGGTTGGGAAGACAGTGTTATAAAACTTGGATCGGTGATCGACTCAATCGAGGTATTGTGTCAGTGGATCAATGGTCGAACCAGTAAGTCATTGGTTGAATCGATATATATCAAAATCTATAAATTTTATATTTAAAAAAATCTAAAGTTTATGAAAAAAAATAAAAATCACAAATTAAACTAGTAAGATTAAATAGTATGAAAATTTATTTATGTTTAATAATATATATTATACATATTTCATTATATTAGATTATTAAAAAAAATTTAAAAAGTATTAAAAACACAAAACAACTAAAAATGTGAAGTGATAAATGTCAATTCTTAAGAATGGTATATATATAAAACTATGCACAATATATAGTAAGAGGGTAGTTGGTGTAGTGGAAGCGCATGGAAATTTTTGCGTTTCTTGGCTTGTGAAGACCGGTCAAACCCGTATTTTGATGCTACTTTGACCTGTTTGACCATTGGTTTGTTGATGTTATCCCGACTCAACTGTAGATCCGATCTAATAGCCTAATCAGACTGGTAATTGGCTCGGTTTTTTATTCAACTGGCCAGTCTAGTCTAGTGTGAGATTTTTTTTTAAAAAAAAGTCATATCATTTTGTGAGACGCATGTAATCAATTTTCTTAAGATTGAGGTCTCCAAAATATGATCACATTACAATTGACTATTAATTTGTTTATTGCTACACATACGGAATTACATTAGCTTAATAATAGAGTAAACCCACGGATTAGTCCCCGACTTTTTTTGCGTCGGGCAGTTTAGTCCCTGATTTTTAAAAATGAGCACATTAGTCCCTGGCATTCTTCACTGTCCATCAGTTTAGTCCAACGTCACATTTTCCGTTAACGAAGAGTTGAGTTGTCACATTAGGTGACACGCAGGATCCAAAAAACCTGCAAATTAGTCCCTAATTTCTTTCAAAATCAGGCAGTTTAGTCCTTGACTTTTAAAAATGACTTTATTAGGGATTAAATGTTGTAGAAACGTGTGACTCTCTTTAGAACTCTAAAAAACCTCTCAAAATACATGTCCATTCAAAAAGTGACCAATTATTCTCTCAAGGATCAAATATATTCATATTAAATCTCTCTCTTTTAACTTCTAGTTGCGTTCTTTTCTTCCTTGTTTTGATTTATGTTTTTATTTTAATTAACATATTTATTAAATGAAATGAACTCTCTTAAGAATTAGATTCTATCATCAGATTGTTCATTAGAATCTTATTTGCATTATAAATACATGTGGATAAAGTCAGGAGAGCAATCCCACAGGGCAATAAATAATTAGACACTATCAATACAAAGAACCCCCTTAAAGATTAAGTTTCTTATTCTTATATTATTCTTCCCTTATCTTTGTGTTAATCATTTTCACATGGCACAAGTGCAAACTTTACTTCATAAGCTTTTCATGAAAGAGATTTGGGGTACGCTCTTATGAGGAAAGTTCACCAAGTGGAATTTTGTTCAATGAATTTATAATGCAAATAAGATTCTAATGAAAATCTGATCATTGAATTTAATTCTTAAGAGGGTTCATTTCCTTTAATAAATATGTTAATTGAAATAAAAACATAAATCAAAACAAGGAAGAGAAGAACGTAACCAGAAGTTAAAAGAAAGAGATTTAATATGAACATATTTGATCCTTGAGAGAATAATTGGTAATTTTTTTAATGGAAATAAATGTATTTTGAGAGGATTTAGAGTTCTTAAGAGAGTCACGCGCGTTTCTACAACATGTAATCCCTAATAAAGTCATTTTTAAAGGTCAAGGACTAAACTGCCTGATTTTGAAAGAAGTTAGGGACTAATTTGTTAATGTATATTAATGTAATTTATTACCTGTTTTAATAGGTTTATAGCTGTATATATCCTAGCTGTTAGGAAATCTCCTATAATCTCTCCCTTGTATATCTTCTGTAATAGGAAATCTCCTACAATCCCTCCCCCTTCCTTGTATAACTCCTGGAATCCCTCATCTCCTTGTAAAGCATATTTCTTGCTGTCTATTTAAGAAAGAAAGGCCGCAGAAGGCTGTCAAGCATTTCCAAAACAAAAGCTCTTGTCATATTCTAATATGTTTTCTGGTCTCTTGATATTTTGACATGGTATCAGAGCTACAACTCTGAACCGTGGTCAACTCTTGTGTTCTGGTCCATAGAAAACATTATTCTTGTCTTGTGATCTTGTGGGTGTCTTTGTGATTTGCAATCAGGTTTTATTTCAAGTCTGTGCCCTCTGTTTGTGCATTTTCCTAGGTTTCTGGTTTTGTTGTTATGTTCTGTCATTACTTCAATTGTTGATCCTTATTACTCCATCATGTCTTATGATAAGTCTGATTCCTTTTTTGTTCGGTTTAATGGAAAAAATTATTCTGCTTGGGAGTTTCAATTCAAATTATTTGTCAAAGGGAAAGATTTATGGGGTCATATTGATGGGAAAAAACCAGCTCCTACAAGTCCAGAGGATTTGGCAAAATGGGAAATCAAATATGCCCAAATCATGACCTGGATACTTAGCTCAGTTGAGGCTCATTTTATTCTTAATCTGAGGCCTTATAAAACTGCTAAGGAAATGTGGGATTATTTGAAAAAGGTTTATAATCAAGATAACACAGCTAGGAGGTTTCAATTGGAGTATGAGATGGCTAATTTCACACAAGGGAGTCTCTCAATTGAGGAATATTTTTCTGGTTTTCAAAATCTTTGGACTGAATATTCAAACATTATTTATGCTAATATCTCTGATGAAGGCCTCTCTGCTGTCCAAAAAGTGCACCGAGACCAGCAAGAGAGACCAATTTTTGATGAAGCTGCGATCTGACTTTGAAGTCACTCGTTCTAATCTGATGAACCGCGACCCAGTACCAGCATTGGATGCTTGCTTGAGTGAACTTCTTCGAGAGGAACAACGCATAGCAACTCAAGCAGCCATGGAACACAAAACCAATACTGATGCTTCTGTTAATGTGGCCTATGCAGCACAAGGAAGGAATAAGAGCAGAGATATGCGTTCTGTCCAATGCTACAGTTGTAAAGGATTTGGTCATATTGCAAAGGATTGCCCACAAAAATTCTGTAACTACTGCAAGCAGCGAGGGCATATCATCACAGCTTGTCCGATTCGACCTGAAAGAAAGCAAGGAACCGCTTATCATGCCTCTGTTGGCGCCTCTAGTTCTACCACATTTCCCGTTTCAACTTTTGTTCCTACACCTCCTGCAAACACACTTACTCCTGAAATGGTACAACAAATGATTCTTTCTGCATTTTCTGCCTTTGGGCTCTCAGGTAATCCTAATTTTTCTTCTAAACCTTGGTACCTTGATTCTGGAGCTTCTAACCATATGACCAATTCGTCTGTGTCTCTTTCCAATGTGCAAAATTATAATGGAAATCAGAAAATTCACACAGCTGATGGCAACTCTTTGCCTATCAGTGCTATTGGTGATATTTCCCCTTCCCTGACTAATGTTTTTGTGTCTCCCAGTCTTTCCACAAATCTTATTTCTGTTGGCCAATTGGTTGATCATGATTATAATGTCCAATTTTCTCGTTCTGGTTGTACTGTGCAGGATCAAGTGTCCGGGAAGATAATCCTGAAGGGACCTAAAGTGGGACGACTCTTTCCGCTACACTTATCTTCTTCCACAATTTGTCCTACTTTTCCTTTACTTTCTCTAGTCTGTATTGATGATAAACAAATAAATAAAATGTGGCATAATCATTTAGGGCACCCAAATTCTCATGTGCTTAGCACCTTGTTAAAATCTGGTTCATTGGGCAATAAAGATTTTTCTGTTCCTTTTGATTGTACTACATGCAAACTTGGCAAAAGTAAAGTTTTACCCTTTCCAAATAATGCATCTCTTGCAACCCATTGTTTTGACATTATTCATAGTGATGTTTGGGGGATTTCACTTGTTGTTTCTCATGCAGGTTATAAGTATTTTGTTACTTTCATAGATGACTACAGTCGATTTACTTGGGTATACTTTCTTCGGTCTAAGGCAGAAGTTTTCTCTGTTTTTCAACGTTTTGTCGCACTTATTGAGACTCAATTCTCTGCCCACATAAAAATCTTAAGATCTGATTCTGGAGGAGAATATATGTCTAATGAATTTCAAAGTTTTCTTCAAAATCAAGGGATCATATCTCAGCGTTCTTGTCCATCCACACCACAACAAAATGGTGTTGCTGAAAGAAAGAATCGTCACCTTCTCGATGTAGTAAGAACACTTTTGCTTGAATCATCTGTTCCTCCTCGTTTTTGGTGTGAAGCACTTTCTACTGTTGTACACTTAATAAATCGGTTGCCTTCTCCTACATTACAAAATGATTCTCCTTTTTTAAAGTTGTTTGGGCATCCTCCTTCATACTCTGATCTTCGTACTTTTGGTTGTGTTTGTTTTGTGCATCTTCCTGCTCATGAACGTAACAAATTTACTGCCCAATCTGTTAAGTGTGCTTTTCTAGGATATGCTATTACTCAAAAAGGGTATGTTTGTTATGATCCACAGTCCCGTCGTATTAGAATTTCCAGGAATGTGATTTTCTTTGAAAATCAATATTTCTTTCCATCGTTTATTGAACCACCATCTTCCTCTTTATCTCTTATGCCACATTTTTCAGATTCTTCAACAGTTGTGGAACGATTCAAGCCTGGTTTTGTGTATGAAAGACGTCGTCAAAATGATCCAGGTTCTCTTCATGATTCTGCCCCGGCACCAGATCCTGTCACTCCTGTCGTACCTCTTCGCCGGTCCACTCGACCGTCTAAACCCCCTGATTGGTATGGTTTTTATACACCTGTATCTCTATCAGCTACCTTGTCTTCTATTTGCATTCCCTCTTGTTACACACAGGCAATGGAACATGAATGTTGGAAACAATCAATGCAAGAAGAACTACAAGCACTACAAGAGAATCACACTTGGGACATTGTCTCTTGTCCTCCCACGGTCAAACCTATTGGAAGTAAATGGGTTTTCTCTATAAAGCTTCGTTCTGATGGCTCTTTGGACCGCTACAAAGCTCGATTAGTAGCCCTTGGTAATAAACAGGAATATGGGGTTGATTATGAGGAGACATTTACTCCTGTTGCCAAGATGACTACAGTTCGGACTATCCTAGCCATTGTTGCTTCTAAATCTTGGCCACTGCATCAAATGGATGTGAAGAATGATTTTCTTCACGGTGATCTCAAAGAAGAAATCTACATGAAGCTTCCCTCTGGTATGACTACTTCCTCTCCTAATGATGTTTGTAAACTAAGCCGTTCTCTGTATGGGCTTAAACAGGCTCCTCGGGCTTGGTTTGAGAAGTTTCGTACTACGCTTCTTAATTTCTCCTTCACACAAAATCCATATGATTATTCTCTCTTCTTCCACTAGTCTCCCAAGGGTATAGTTCTCATCTTGGTTTATGTGGATCATATAATCATTACGGGAACTGATGATGGGTTGATTACTAAGCTTCAAGCAGTGCTACATGCAACATTCCGCATGAAAGATCTTGGACAACTCACATATTTTTTAGGATTGGAGGTACATCATCGATCCAACGGCATATTTTTAAACCAGCATAAGTACATTCAAGATTTGATCACTTTGGCTGGTTTAGAAGGAACTACTTCAGTTGATACTCCTATGGAAGTCAATGTCAAATACAGGAAAGATGAAGAGGATCTTTTGGCTGATCCAACTCTCTATCGGCGTTTGGTAGGAAGTCTTATCTACCTAACGACAACAAGACCTGAAATTTCATATGCCGTTCACCAAGTCAGCCAGTTTATGTCTTCTCCTCGGCATCTTCATTTTGTTGTTGTTCGTCGCATTATCTGCTATCTTATAGGGTCCCCTACACGTGGGTTATTCTTTCCTCAAGGCTCACCTTTACAGCTTATGGCATATAGCGATGCTGATTGGGCAGGGTGTCCAGATACTCGTCGGTCTACTACAGGTTGGTGTATGTTTCTCGGTGGTGCCCTCATTTCTTGGAAATGTAAGAAGCAGGATCGTGTTTCTAAATCTTCTACTGAGGCTGAATATCGTTCAATGTCTTCTGCTTGTTCTGAAATTGTGTGGTTACGCAGTCTTTTAGAGGAGCTTGGATTTTCACAACCTAACTCTACCCCTCTTCATGCTGATAATACAAGTGCTATTCAGATTGCTGCAAATCCCGTGTTTCACGAACGTACCAAGCATATTGAGGTTGATTGTCATTATATCAGGGAAGCCTTGACCAGTAAAGTCATCTCTCTTCCTTACATCTCCACAAATCTTCAAGTGGCTGATATCTTTACCAAAGCTATGACTAGACAGCGCCATCAGTTTCTTGTTGGCAAATTGTTGCTGGTTGACTTACCAGCATCAATTTGAGGGGGGATGTTAATGTATATTAATGCAATTTATTACCTATTTTAATAGGTTTATAGCTGTATATATCCTAGCTGTTAGGAAATCTCCTATAATCTCTCCCTTGTATATCTCTTGTAATAGGAAATCTCCTATAATCCCTCCCCCTTCCTTGTATAACTTGTAATCCCTCATCTCCTTGTAAAGCATATTTCTTGCTGTCTATTTAAGAAAGAAAGGCCGCAGAAGGCTGTCAAGCATTTCCAAAACAAAAACTCTAAATGTATTTTGAGAGGATTTAGAGTTCTTAAGAGAGTCACGCGCGTTTCTACAACATGTAATCCCTAATAAAGTCATTTTTAAAGGTCAAGGACTAAACTGCCTGATTTTGAAAGAAGTTAGGGACTAATTTGCAGGTTTTTTGGATCCTACGTGTCACCTAACGTGACAACTCAGTTCTCCGTTAACGAAAAATGTGACGTTGGACTAAACTGATGGACGGTGAAGAATGTCAGGGACTAATGTGCTCATTTTTAAAAGTCAGGGACTAAACTGCCCGACGCAAAAAAAAAGTCAGGGACCAATTTGTGGGTTTACTCCTTAATAATATGTTACATACCTTGCTGAAGCCCCACATCCCATTCTTCACAGTCACATATGAGAACACTTATTGTCAAGATATAAAAGTAGTTGAATCAGTAAGGCTTTTCATCAAGTTACATATGGAGTTTGATTGTTTGAATGTTAAGCCACCACAACGAAGATCCTATTTAAGTCCAAAAGGATCCCAGTTCCAAGGTATCACTAATAGTTTTACATCATCTTTTAGTGCAAGTGTGTGTGTGTTACTGTCTGTCTCAAGTAATATGGATAACATGGAATGGTTTTCAAATAATATGAAATTAGACATTTTGAAACTAGGAATTTCCAATCCTTCAATCAGTTACAGATTCCTTTATCTACCAAAAACAATTACAGTTCCCTCCAAATAAAAAAAAAACCACTTTTAGCTAATTGCATTTTCATTTAGACCAATACTTTCATGAAGGGACATTTGACTGTAACAAAGACAATAGAATTTTATGAATAATTTAATTTAGAAAAGCTCAGCCAAAAAATTGTCTAGCATCCATGCCATATCAAATTCAATAAATAACTTATCAATGTCCTTTTTTTAGCCGACAGTGAAAAAAATCAGGTAGAAAACAACAAATCACAGGAAACAAAGTACCAGCATTATACACTATAGCAGTTTTCTATTTACATTACTTTATATGCTTTCCTTCCTCATTTTCTGTTTGAGTTAGGAACTACATAGAAAACCATGTTAAAAAGTATTTGAAAGAAATAGTTTAAATAGATTAGGACTAAGATTTAACCTCAAGGTTTTTTTTTTTTTAAATTCCAAATTTGATAGATTAATTTGTCATAATATGGTTATAACATTAACACTCAATTTAATAGAGTAGAAATCAGGGGATGAGAGAAAAAATAGAGAGAATAGAAGTATAATATATGTTTGGTATAATAGAAATGAGGATAGAAAGAAATTATATTTGTGGGTCTCATAGCTTTTTATTTTCTTCGCTTATTAGCGAAGAAATTCTGATAATGGTGAAGAACGTGGCTTTGTACTGCTGTGCTTCTCTCCATTTCTCTAGATGAACAAAGTAGATTTCAGCTGATTCTATGCAATTATCCTATGCAATACTGTATAACTGCAGTGTCAAAATTTTTAACATAGCATACAGTGGTGGCACTGGCAATATTGAAGGTACAAGTTAGCATAGATTATATAGTCTAAGATGCACAAAACAATGCAAACAAAGTTAATGATCAAAATGCAAAGGATAATGCTCATTAGTACAAAAAGCCAAATTGTAACTTCTGCACAAATGTTTAACTGTGAAAGAATCTTTTACTCTTTTTTTTTCTCTCTTCCATATTTTTGTCTCCATGATATTATTTTTTCCCCTCTCATACATTCCTAACAATTTGTCTTGTACTAAATAGCACACCTCATCCAAAACAACCTACTTTTCCTCAACAGCTTTGGTATAGTTATTAGAGCTGTGGGGAAAAACACAGGGCTCCTTATCATAGCTATAAGTCTCAGAACATTGGTACTTGGAGATTGATAAAACAAAATCCTTCTGTTGTGATGCATGTGAAGAAGAGAATTTTCTATGAAGCCAGAGGGATCGAGGAAAACAGTTAGACTGATTATCTAAATCAACCTTTGATGAAGCAAGATGTTCATAATTGCATCCCTCTTCCTTGAGAGATTCAACTCTAGAAAATGAAATCTTTGGAGTCTCTTGACATGACCTATTCAAGAATATTTTCCCTGAGCTTAGCAAATTCCCTTCACAACTTCTCAAAGTTGTTACAACCTGCATTCCAGGGTAGGATTCAAGTGGTGGCACCCGCGACCCACAATCCGAGGAACAAGTTAGAGTTTGATCCTTTGTCATTGGCTTTTGAGAGGTGTAATCAGCATAGTCTGATTCACTTCCTTGTCCATCAGATGATAATGACTTCCTTAGAATTCGGCGGGAACAACTAAATAAATTGAAAGATGACCTCTTCAATTTAGCATGCTTAGAATCCGAAGTACAAGGTACATAATTGATTCTGAGCTCAATGTTACAACCCAATATGAACTGCAGGGAACTTGCAATCAGTTTCCATGACTTCTCAGCCCTAGCTACATAGTCACGGTGGTGGAACTCCAACTCAACAACTGCAAGACCTGAAAATTGGAACATTTTCCATTCAATTAGTTGGTATTAGTACTCACTGTACTAGGGAAAGGAGTGTAATATGTTCAGGGTTAAGAAAATAGAAGTACAATATGTGATTCACATAATACACAAGTTAAAAGAATATGAAAATAGCTGTCAAGATTATGGAAAAGCAGCTGAATTTGATAGCACATACTTATGCTGTCATAAATACTATTGCTGTAAAACCATCATTCTGGTTGAAACTGAGATTGGAAATTCTCATGCTCTAGATTAGAGAGCAGGTACTAGATTTTCCATCAAAAGAAATCAAATTAAACAATAATTAAAATGTTTGTAAAGAAAAACTTTGATAATGGAGAAATACTACTAACAAACTTTCTTTTTCTTATGTGAGCCCACTTAATATCATGAGAAGAAAATGTCAAGAAGTGTGTCATAAGCATTTCTCTGGACAAAAACAAGCACAAAAAACACCAACCAATGCAGTTGGAAGAGATTGTACGGTGATGCCAGAAATTTTAATAATGCAAATTTAGTTGCTGGACAGAAAATTGCCGTGGATAAAGTATAATATGTACCTTGATCAATACAAACTGAAGACAACTTCCCTTGCTTCTTAAGAAAAGTTCTTAGCCTACTACTAGATTGACATATTTCTGTAGCTTTATACCATATGGAATCCAATGTCCCATTGTGATCCTCCTGCAATCCTAATCCATATGACTTCTCATCACACTGACCTGTAGCAACATGCTTCAAGCTCTCCCCTGTAGAAGATGTGCTGCATAAATCACCATCTGCACCCATATAAAGACAAGCTAAGAATGGAAGGTTCCACCAGATCAAACCACTCCAATTCTTCCAACGCCATCCTACAAACCTTCTGCTAAGGAAGTTGGGGAAATGAAAAATAACAAAAGGACAAAGAAGTTAAGCCCACCTCTATCAGAAGCAGCTCTCACACATAACTTGGTATCATTTGCATCCCCAGATGAACATTCTACAGAGCTTAACTGTAGAAGAGCTGCAGTGAACCACGTAGTTTGATTCTTAGAAATTCTCAACTGCTTCTCTGTTTCAGAAAGTATTCTTAACGCGTGACTAAGTTTCTGCAGGTCTGCTTCCGCTGTGATGGAGAAAACAACCAGTTAGACAACAGAAAAAAAAGGTACAAGCACAATGAGATTACAAGGTGAAACAGAAACACAAGCAAGGACTGCAATACAAATCAAACAGCCAATAAAAGAGCTCAAAGCTAAAAAGAATATGATATGTTATACATCAAAGCACTTACAGGTATGTCTACTAGAAAATCTTCTTCTGATTTCAGAACCACCAAGTTCACATTTCCCTGCAAGGATATCCATAATAAGATTTGCTAGCTGTGATATAAGTTGTAAAGGATCTATCCTTGATCTCATCAGCTCCCGGGCCCTTATCACTGTATTTGAAGTGTCAGATGACAAAGCCAGATCCAGCAACTCAAGCAATTCATCATCAGAAATTACCCTAGTCTGCAGAATAACAAAGGGCAAGAATGAAATGCTCAGGAAAAAAATTGAAGAGAGTTATATATCATATAAGTGCACAGAACAAAGCAGAACACTTACAAGCTCATAGACTAAGGAAATTGTGATTTTTTTACCAAGCAAACTTAGCTGATCAAGCATCATTTCCGCATCCCTAAGGGAACCATGGGATTTAGCAGCAATAAAATCCAAAGCATCTTGTTCAAATTCAAGACCTTCTTCAACACAAATTTTTTCCAATCTGCTTGCAATGTCACCATCTTTAATTTTTGCAAAGTGGTACCTTTGAGCTCGGGAAACTGCACCTCGAGGAAGCTTATGCAAATCAGGAGTGATCATCACAAAAACTGCATGTTGAGAAACACTCTCTAGGCTGTTCAAAAGACTCGCCCATGTTTCCCCATGCAATAATTGGCACTCATCAATAATGAACACCTTAAACCGTGCGGAAACTGGAGGGATGCATGCATTCTTAACAAGGGATTTAACCTTGTCCACGCGATTTATTCTCAATGAATCCACTTCCTTCACATCTTTACTTCTCCCAGAAAAGAACACAACACATTCTCTACACAGACCACATGGCCTTTGCTCCTCAAGGGAGAGGCAATTCAGTGCAGCAGCAAATATCCTGGATGCAGATGTCTTCCCTGTGCCACGGGGACCATGGAAGAGATAAAATGATGCTATCCTTCCTCTATAGATAGCCCCCAAAAGTGACTTTCCAACCACATTTTGTCCAACCAAATCACTGAAAGATTTTGGCTTGAATTTCATGGATAAACTTCTAGGAGTTTCCAAAGTTGGACTAATTTCACCACCAATGTATCTAATGCTTTTATGTCCATGAAGATCTGTCTCATTAACATGCTGCAATATCAAGGGAAGGTCTTCTGTTTCAGAATAATGATTTGATTCTCTAAACCTTGGTGACTTTGACCAACAACAACTTATTCCACATCCATGGTGATTAACAAAAACATCAACATCTTGAGTTGCATGTGCTGAGGCACTATGAGCTGAGAGAGCATCACGAACAGAAAGACATGGACTCCCTACATGGCTTGCATTATCACCCATCACTTCAGATGGTTTCACTTGATTCTTGCGGAGTGATTTTCTGGTTGACTTTGAGTGATCTATCCTCCCCAATTGTGATGATAATGCAGTTGATAAATAGTATGATTCCCCATCCTTCAAATGATTACTAGGAGGCATGATAGAAGCCAAATCCAATCCTCTACCTCCAAGGTTGCTACAACAGCTTTCATTTGGTGATTTATTTCCAGAAAATCCTTGCTGCTTAGGATCAGAGTCAGAGTAAACTAGCTCATCATCATGTTTCTGCCCTTCATGACATGAGATCCCATAATAGTTCATCTTAGAGTTCAACAGACCACAAACCAATTCAGAATTAGTATTATCCTCCTCTTTCAGTCCCTTAATATCTAAATTCTTTGATCTTAAAAAACCATCATGATCAGAATCACAAGCATAAGAAGCATTCAGGAACCTCAGAGAAATCCCATTACCAGAACCATTTTCCCAATGTCCATCATCCATCAAAGGAGAGAGCTTGCTAATGCCATTAGTTGATGGATCCCTCAATGATCTGACTCTTCTCAATGCTACAAGTGTTTTAGAAATTGGAACATCAACAGAATGCCTTCGGCCATCCATCACTGTCTTGTTCAGAACCCACTACAAACACAGTACAAACCAACCTACAAGAGAAAGAAAACATCAAAAAGGGAAAGCCATTAAGCCAGTACACAAAAAAAATATCAAAAAAACAAACTTGGCACAAACAAAGAGGAGAGAGGGGATGAAACAAGTAACAACTAGTAAAGTAGTAAACCCACCACATTCCAGAAAATAAGCTTAAAATCGCAATCCTTTATCCCATTCCAAAAAGGCACAAAAATGAGATTTGGGGGTCCAAACCAAAAGCAAAGTTGAATGAAATAGATAACATTAATGATTAAATGGGGGATAAAAGCTAGCTCCTTTCTCACTGAGAACTGTGCAGAACTATTCTAGCGGGAAATGAGCATAACAAACAAAAAATGAAGTACCTATGATCAGACCTGAACAAAAAGCAATCCCATTGAAGCATTATAAGATTGGTTCTTGACTCTAACAGCAACAAGTACTGTTCCCATTCCGACAGTATTAGAAAGAAAACACAACAAAGAAGGAGAGAATCTTGAATTCAAATTTTCATGTATAAAAAAATAATATTGTTGATGGAAACAAACAACGCCAAACGACAAACTTAAGAGAAGGAGAAAAAAAAAATAAACAAACCAAACTTGAGCAAATTGAAACAAGCAAAACCTTCGAAACTGCCAAAGAAAAACCACCTTGAATCGAGTAGCGTAGAAAATGGGTTGTTGAAAAACCCGAGCTTTGAGAGAATGGTCTTGATGGGGGAGCCTGGGTTGGTTACATGGGAGAGCAGAAAGAGTAATAGTGGGTGGTGATAGTGAAGTAGTAGAAGGTAATAGTGGCAAAGTAGTAAAATGTCATAAATGCTAGGGGGTGTTGGGTATGCCATGGGTTTGTTTATGACAGAACAAGTGTCAAATGTGTCGCTGTGATGAAATGAGTATAAAGGTTAAAGAGAGAGACTTTTGGGGTTTAGAAGCTTGTTTTGTTGCCTTTCAAGCAGAGGCAGATGGTGTGGCAGTGCAGGTGCAGGTGGGTAATGGAATCAGCCTTTTACAGAAAGTGGGGATGGGGTGTTTTGTAATTTCAGGTTGAACAAACACTTCTTCAGTTAATTTAGTTGATTGAAGAAGAAAAGCTCTGTATACTGTGTAGTGTATGCTTCCACTTCACTTTGAGGAATGTTATTTTATTTTATTTTATATGAAAAAAATAAGGGTCAATAATACAGACTTATAACTTTGGAGAGTGACTAGAGTTGTAGATTATCGAGAGAAAGAACATAAAAAAGAGAATGGTGGTGAAATAAAAAAGAATGGAAGATGTGAAACGAATCTCTGTGTGTAAAGAAGATAACTGTTTTACCTTTTGAAGCCTCGTAGTACAAATGGTTGGTCTTCTTGTTTCATGAATGAAAGAATCAGACATGGATAACTTTAATATTTTTGACTGCTTTGCTTTTTTGACTGCTCAAATATGTCTTCACAACCATAGGTCCCGGCGTGTGTATATTTTATCGATTTTTTTTGTGAGATTTTTATAGATTAAGGGTGAGACACCGTTAAAGCTATCAATTCGGCTTTTCCGGTTCGTGATGCGAGTAGCAGATTTTATTGGACTGAGCTAAAGAATACGAAAGTTATTTGAGGTTAAAAGATAAGTGCATGAGCCCTACATTTTTGTTAACTTTTTTGCGGGCTACCTGGGCTTTTGCGGGTAGTAGGCTTTTATCAGGCTATGCTAAAAAGGCCGGAAGTTATTCGAGCCTCTAAAATAAGTGTCCAAGCACTACATTTTTACGGACTTTTACGGGCCGATCCAGTCGAGCTAGCCCATTTTGTCGGCTCTAGTCACCACCGAGCACATGGATCAGATGGTAAGGCGTTATTCTAGCATAATCAGTGGTCTTGAGTTCTAGGTATATAATTGTATTGAATACTCGGAGGTAGAGCTTTGTCGTCCGTAGAGGTCTTACCTGACTCGAACATGATTGTCTCCGGTGGAGTATACGAGTGATCTTACACTAAACAAAAAAGAAAAAGGGTCAGTCACCATAAGAGAGATAGTATACATGTGGTTTTATACCAAATAAAAAAAATTAAGAGTGTCTTTGGTAAAACTAGCTAAAAAAACTAGCTGAAAGCTGAAAAGTTAGATGAAAGCTAAAAAACTAGCTGAAAGTTGAAAAACTAGTTGATTTGATTGAAGATTTTTGGTAAAATTAACTGAAAATGATAAAATAACATATAAAGACATCATTAATTATTAAATAATGATAAGTGGGGGTGGTTGCGACTTGCGAGATAAACTTGTTATAAACTTTCAGCTAGTAGCTGAAAATGAGATTTTTTAAAAAAAGCTACCTCAAGTAGCTTTTCAAGAAAAGCTAGTAGTTATCCTACCAAACACTAATGAAATGGTTTCAACTATTAATTTCAGCTTTCATCTAGCTGAAATGTCTTACAAACACACTCTAAGGGTCGGTCACCATAAGTGCGATAGTTTAAGATAACTTATCATATCCTATTTTAATTTAGTGTTTGATATGTAGAATAAGATTAATTTATCTGGATAGCTTTCATTTTATTCAATCAGGATAAAATTTGAGTTGTGTTAAAAATAAGTAAAATATGATAACATTTTCTTTCATTTTCATCCTCACATGTAACCTTGGGCTTTTATGATTGCCATCTAGTAATTGTTTGATACCTTTCACTACCATCATTGCTCAATTACACCCCCTCAAACCACTACCATTACTGTCATTAGATGCCCTTCATCGTTGCTACCACCACCGTCATCTGACACCTTCCACCATTACCATCACATGACATTCTTCACTGCCACCTAACACTAGGCATGACAATCAAACCCCGATCGCCCGAGTGCCAACCCAACCCCGCTTTGACTTTGACGGAGAAAACCTGCTTTGACCGGGATTAAGTAAAACCCGACCCAAACTCGTCCAGCCTTTAACGGTGATGGGGGAAAGTATAAGGGTGTCAAAACCCGCCCTGCCCCCACCCCCGAACTCGAACCCACCCGATATATTAATTAAATAATAAAGGTAAACTTATATATTTTTCTTAAAATATTATATTGTTCTTAAGTTTCTTATTTTTTTAGGATTATCAATGTCTATATTTACATTTATTTGAATTAGAATATATTAGATATCTGTGACTTTATTTAAAAACATGTATTTAAGTTATAAAAAATAGAGAAAAAATAAAGAATAGAGATGGTGAAATGCCCTGTGGGTTTCCCTAAATCCAACGGGAACCCGCAAGGATGGGGTTGAGTTTCATAATTTCATATTGGCTTTCTTTAAACTCGAATCCGTCCCGACTTTTAGGGGGTGGGAGAGCAAAACCTGCCCCTGACCCGCTCTGTTGCCATACCTACCTAACACCTTTTACTGCCACTAATCACCCTTGACCACTAGCATCGCCACCTTATTGGCATCCCAATCATTTTTTATAGTTTAAAACATGAATTAATATGTAAAAAAAGTTAATATATATCAAAGTTTAATTTTATATAAAGTTACATGTAATTTTAATAAAAGGGTAATTTTGTCATTTACATATAATTTATATCACTTCATGTCATTATTTTGATCACCTCAAACATGAGATAAGATAATACCATCTTATATAATAAAATCCTATCTGGTGGGTTATCATGCATGCATCAAACATTGGATAGAATAAAAACTTATCAGACTCATGGCCGATTTTGAATAGGCCTTACTGTAAGGTCCAAGAATCCTCTTGAAATGTTTTCATAATGAAAAACTATCAAAATACACTCTATATAATTATGAACAAATGTATACTATTGGTTACAATTGAGTTTATCTAAGAAAGAACAGGAAAAGCTAGATATTGCACCATAGAAGAATCTATTGAAGAAGACAACATCCATTAGAAGATAATCAGCAATAACAAACAAACATGTTTAAAAGAAACAACTTCAAACAAATCACTTTCTGAACCTCACTAAGAAGATATTATTCTTGATCAAAAGATAAAAGAAAGCAAGAAAACTGTTGAAAAAATTGAAATAAAGTTTCTATCAAATTTAAACAGAAGAAAGAATTCTACCAGCAAGCTTTAGAAGAAAGGAACTTTGTTAGCATGTTCCAGAAGATATAAACTGACAGAATAATTTTCAATTTAAGTTTATCTGGACATACAAACACCATGTGATAAAACTACATAAATGTCCAGTATTCTTGCATCTCTCAAGATATACTCCAGAAGAATGAAGCTCAAATAGAGAAGAATTCCTGACCCCAGAAGGTATGCTCTCCAGAAGATATGATCGGTCAAACTTTATGCAACAGAAAAGTTGCCTCATGATAGTGACAACTCTTACTTAACCAGCTGGAAGCTTAACCTCTTCTCCAAGGCACTCCAACGGCTAGTTGAGCCAATCTTTCCTATAAAAAGAAGCCTCTCCTTCATTCCAACATACACAACTCTAGAAGAAGCAATCCGTGAATCAAAATTACAATCTCCACCTTCTCGAGAAATTCCACTTTCTGCAAATCATTTAGTTTTGGTTTTAAACAGTTAGGAAAGTGTGAAAGAGAGTGTATAGGGTTCATTTTAATTCTGTTGTGCTATATTTGTTGTAATCTTGAGCCTTTGAGTTTGAAATTTCATCATTTCATTCATTGGAACTCTCAAGACTAACAAAAAGCTGTTAGTTCTTCTTGAGAAATGCTATGTACAATCTGTAGAAGTAAGGTGTGGCCTCTTATTGCAGAATCTTACTGTAAAACTTGCAGAAGCTGCGGGAGAACATTGGTGGTGTGAGCCTGCAGAAGAATACTGAGCCTGAAGAGGCTGCAGAAGAATACCAGTGGTGTGGTGCACCCAAGAATTTGTTGTATCAAGGTTGATATAGTGAAAAATCCTACTAAAAGTTGGGATTGGACATAGCCTCAAGGTTTAGAGGTGAACCAGTATAAATACTCTGTGCACACTTCTTCTCTTTTTACTCTCTTTACTTTGAAAGCACATTTTAAGTTTTGTTTATCATCATATATGCATTAAACAGTTTTCAAAACTATCTAATAACTAAGTAAGTGAGACCTTGAGAAAGTTTCTTAAAAAGAAACTATATTTTCTGCATACTACATAACCATAAATTATTATTACCTGCTGTTTTAAATCTTCTAATATAAGCCAAGTAATCTACTTGAGCAGACTATATATTAGAAGAAAGTGAAGATTTTTTAAACGATCACAATTCAACCCATCTTCTTGTGATTGCAATATTTACTTCAATTGGTACCAGAGCTTGCCTCTAGGGTTGAACACACTTAACAACGTGAGAGGAAAAGGATCAACAAGGGATAATGGTGAACCATGGAAATGGAATGTTCATCCCAGAAGGATCCTCCACAAATAGACCTCCTGCCTTTGATGGAAAAGATTACTACTATTGGAAATACAAAATGAAGTTATTCCTAGAATCTCAAGATATTGATCTTTGGGATATTATTGAAAAAGGAAACTTCATTCCTACTTCTAAAAGAACCAGAATATGAGCTCAACCAAAGGAAGGAGAACCTGTCCAAATAATAGAAGAAGAGTCAGCACAACCCAAACCAAAAGAAGCCTGGACCTCAGAAGAAAAACAAAATTATCTTCTGAACTCTAAAGCTAAGTTCTATCTTTTGCGTGCTCTCAGCAGAGGAGAATATGATAAAGTAACTGAATGTGCTACTGCCAAAGAAATATGGGATACTATAAAAATAGCACATGAAGGAATAGATCAAGTGAAAGAATAAAAAATAAACATTTTGATTCATCAATATGAAATGTTTAATATGCATGAACATGAATCAATTGATTAAATGTTCAGCAGATTCACTGTAACATCCTAAAAATTAGAATCTAGAAATATATAATGGAAGCCTCAGGCTGTGAATCCAATCGAGAGGAGGAAATTGTAAATAGAAAGAGAACCCGGGGGTTTGAGAGTAAATTAAGAGAAGAGATAGGAAATCTATTGAGAGCTATGAGTTTTAAGCGGAATCTAGAAGGGAAACCAAGTGCTAAGCCCAACATAGTGGTAGATTTAGCTTAGTAGGTATCACACCCTAAAGTTGAGAGGTTAACAAGACAGCGAGGTGAGAAAGGAGGTTGAGGTGTTGAGTAAGGGAATTAGACCTGGATGGAAGGGATTACGTTGAGAGAGTTGACAAATTGAGCAGGGAAATCCCCATAAGAAGGAATTAGGAAAAGAGACTCTCTGTGATGGAATTGCGCTCAAGCGCAATTAGGCTCGCTCAAGCGCAATTCCATCCAGAATCAGGGGCTGAGCAAGACAAAGTCAGAGAGGATGGGTATTTTTCCTGTGCAATTGCGCTCAAGCGAGAAGGCTCTCGCTTGAGCAAGAGCGCATTTCTTGCGGCACATCAATTCTCTCGCTCAAGCGAGCGAATCCTCGCTTAAGCGAGAACGCGCAGAACAACTTTTTACGCGCGTTTCAGTTAGGGTTTTGGGATTATTTTCCTAATCCTTAAATTTTAGAGAGAGAGTCTAGAGAGAGGGAGAATAAATGAAGAACAAGTAGCTTGGATTGAAGCCTCAAATCTCTAGAGGGGATTTGGATAATCATTCCCAACCTCTTAATCATCATATTTCTCCTACTCTTAAGGTGAGTGTGGTCAACGACTCACTTCCTTCTTGCTTGCCCTATTGTATGTCCCATGTTCCTCTTCCCCTTACTTTCTTACCTTGATTGTGATTATTGTTGGTTAATTATAGGGTTAGTGAATAATTTCTGGAATTTTATGTATCGATGTCTTGAAACCCTAGGTTATGCTTAGGTGTTAGCATTGCAAACTCTAAGGAGTAGCTATGTGTGCTTATCATGCCATTCATGCTCATAGACAAGTACGTATTTACAAACATTCATGGGCCTATGTCCAAGCAAGGAAATGACATAGAGTCTTCGAACTATCATAGAGTCTTCGGACAATCACAGTGTCTTAGGACCATCACAAGCCTTCAGGCAATCAGTTATAAAAAAACGAGGTAACAACATCGAACTCTCGGCCAAGAGGGAGATGGGGGGTCCTCAAGCTAAAAATGACAACATGCATTGTTCATTGATTATTAATAAAGCTTAATCATAGATGGCCTTCGACGACGGTCCTTGGTCACATGGCCGAGTGCTCAATATTATAGTCACAACTAGAGAAAAGACCCCGGGTGTCGGGTAAAAACACATCACAGTCGTGTTTGCATAGTTTCATAGTCATTGTTCATGTATTGGGATTGCTGAGTATGTTTGCTGCTGCATCTCATTTGTATGCTACCCTACACTACATGCTTTATCACACTCACTGGGACGTAAGTCTCACCACATGCTTTGTGGAACATTTTAGTTATGCAAGATGTCCAGCTGGAGCATGGAAAGGTAGACTTGAGCCTAGAGATGAATGATTTTCCCCTAGAAGTTATGTGAGCTAGAGTAGCTAGACCTTTTGTATAGGAAGGAGGATAGTAAATGAGTTAGCTATTTTTGTTGTATTGTAGCCAGTTAATGGAAATTGTTTGTATATTTGTATATTTGGAAAGTTCCGCTTAAGTAAATGTTGGTTACCTAAGCTTTGCATGTGTTATATGTTTACAATATCGGTAATGTTGCGAAAATAATTTCAGGAATTTAGGAAGATGCTTCCAACGGGCATTATTCCTAGGTTTCTGAAATTAGGACGTTACATTCACAATCATTATAAATGACTTAAAGTCTCTTGGAAAAAGCTCTACTAACCAAGAGTAAGTCAGAAAAATACTTAGAAGTCTTCCAAAAATTTGGAGACCTAAGATAACAGCTATTCAAGAAGCAAAAGATCTTGTTGTCTTGAAATTAAATGAATTTCTTGGATCTCTGAAAGTTCATGAGTAAGAACTCATGGATGAAATACTACAAAGAACAGGCAAAACAATTGCACTAAAGGCTAGTACATCAAAAAGGGCCAGCACTAGTGTAAACTCTTCAGAAGATAAAGAACAAGAGTATGAATAGGAAGAATTCACCTCTGGAAATAATGATGAACTTGCTTTCATTTCCAAAATAATTCAGAGGATGCTAAGAAAAAAAGGTAAAAGAAGAAGAAACTTTACACCTAGAAAAGAAGGCCAAAAACCTGAAGGAGGAAAATCTCAAATAATATGCTTTGAATGCAACAAACCTGGACACATAAAAGCTGACTGCCCACAACTAAAAAGGGAGCCCATAAATTTTCTAAAGAAGAAGAAAGCCATGATGACCACCTCGGATGATACAGAAAGCTCATCAGAAGATGATCTAGAAGAAGAAATAACAAACATATGTCTCATGGTAGGAAAAAAAAGAAGATGAGGTATTTGAATCGAACTCTCCTTATAAAGGGCTATAAGATGCTTTTGAAAACTTACTTTCTGATTCTCACACACTAGCACAAAAATGTGTTTTGCTTAAAGCACGATTGATAGAAGCACAAAAAGCTAATGAGGAATTAAAGAGTGAAAATGAGAAATTGTTCAAGACAAATCAATTTCTGCAACAATCTCATTTTAAACTCTTTGAGCAAGTAAAAACCCTAAGACTGAGATCCTCAAAAGAAGCCAGCAGTAATAATCATTTTTTACAAAAAGAAAATGATCTTCTAAGAGAAAAAGTAGATGAACTAAATCAAGATCTTGCTAAATTTGTCAAAGGAACAAATAACTTATAAACTTATAGGAACTCAGAAAGGACTATTTGGTAAAGCTGGAATAGGATTCAACAAACTTGTGAAGCACGATTTGTGAAGACCGTTGAACAAAAAAGTGGTTTAAAAACAATTATGCTGAAATTGAATTTCACTATTTCCAACTACAAATCAAACGGGTCCTAAATGATTATGTTGACAATGGAACCACTAAAAATTATAAATAATAATATTGCTTATAAATGAACAAAAGGAAACCACATTGAATATCACTTTTTTTATAAGCAAAATTTAATTAAAGAGAGCACTAGGGGTGCTCTAACCCAAATACAAAATGCTAATCAATTAGCCAAATCCAACAACCTATACACTTAGGAGATACAACCACCACAAATAAACCCCAAACCAAATTAAAACCCCAAAAAAAAAAAAAACTCAGCAGGGGCATACTACCAACCGCACATAGTCTAATATACAAAACTAAAATCCAAACAGAAACCAATATCACCGGATCACATCACAAAAATATATTTAAAAGAAGAATCCTTAGCTTTTAGATACCACCATGATCAAAGTTTGATGAGATTCAATACATCATTAGGGTCAGTTACTTTATTGGAGAAAATACAATAAAAAAAGTCTTAAAAGTTAGCTTCAATTGAGTAGTTTTTTGTTTGTTTAATGTACTGTGACTTATGATTAGTTAAAATTCTTTTAAGAGTGATCTCTGAGGATTCGAACCAAATAGTTTAATTGGTTAAATCATGAATTGATTATGTTTTTCATTCGATTATATTAAATACTGTATTTTTTATTTAATCACCATGTGATTACTAATTTAATTGATTAAACGGATGAAATTATAATAAAGAGTTATCGCTAGTTTAGCTTGATTTTTAATATTTATTTAATTGGCATATTAAGTAAAAAATTGAGTTTGTGGATAAGATCTGGAATTGTGGATTCAAGTTTCACGCTTTAAGAATTGTCACAGTCATGGTCAGAGCAAAGACGCAGACCTAAATGAAGTAACAGTTGCTGGCATTTACTATTTACAGAATGGTTATTAGGCAAGGTAAGGAGTGGCGTTGAATTAAGCTGGTGGATATTTATCGAATCCTCTTAAATACATAGGAAAGATAGATAGGGGCTCTGCAAGTTACAACTTGGAAAAGACTCTGTTCAGGTTATTTGTGAAAGCTTTTACCACTGACGAGACAGGGCACCCCAGGCTGTTCCAATCAATTTAATGTGAATGAATGATGAATATAATGCACAATGCAATGCAATGCTTCTGATATTTTCATGCCATGCAATGTCACCATGTATGTGTGACCACAGACATCAATGACAAACGATCGAATCATTAGGCTAGTACACAAAACTAGTGTTCCAATCCATTTATTTGGTAATAAAATATTATATATATCTAAAAAAACACGGATAAAAAGACAAGAATAATTTAATCATACAGAATCATATTGCATGTATAGATTAGTACTTATCACCGTACAAGTGTTGGATAGGAAAATGAGAAATTATAATCATATAACATTCATATATAAAAAATAAAAAATACTGTATAATAATGAAAAAAAAAGAAACATGGGATGTACCCCGTGTTTGATTTATATAGAGAAATAGAGAAGATAGAAATAGGGAAGAGAGAGATGAGGAAGAGAGATGAGGAAGAAATTAAGTAGAATTAAAGGTTGTTTGGTATTAGAGAAATAGGAGAGAGATAGAAGAGAAATTATTTTTTATAGTTGTTTGGTTGTGGAGAAATGAGAGAGATTTGTAAGAAGTTGAAAAACACTATGCTTTGTTTGGTAGGAGTAGAGAAATGGAGAGAAAAGAAATGAAGAGAAGAGAAGTGGGAAGAAGAAAAATGGAGGTGAAATAGAGGTGAAATAAGGGTTGTTTGGTGTGAGTAAAATGGGTGAGAAATAGAAGAGAAATGTGAAAGTAGGTTGTTTGGTGTGAGTGAAATAGGTGAGAAATAGAACCAAATTAATCGATTTTTGCTACAAAATAATCGATTATTTTGACTAAAAAATTGACTATTTTGACAAAATAATCGATTATTTGTATCAAATCACACAAAATAATCGATTATTTTGACAAAATAATCTATTTTTGTATCAGATCACTCAAAATAATCGATTATTGCCTGAGCAGTCGTCCATTTCTCTGCATTTCTCCACAGATTTGGAGAGAAATCAAAAAGGCGTGGGACCCACTAAAAAAGTGCATTTCTCCACATTTCCACTGTGCCACCAAACAAGGGAAATATGTCTATTCCCCTCCACTTCCACCCATCTCACTTCTCTTCTCCCCCATTTCCACTCTACCAAACAGGGGTAAAATCACCTTTTCAAAAAACAATTTATTTTCATCAACAACAATAACACAAGGGTAAAAAAATAAATTCATAATTGAACCCCCAATCCCCCCTATTTCTCTGCTATAACAAGTAGATACACAAATCTATGAGGCCTACCACCAAAATCAATTGAATCTTTCTCTCTCTCTCTCGTGAGAGACCAAACGAGGTGAATATTGGATATAACCTCTAATTCTCTCCCTCATAGGGAGGTAAAAAAAACCCGTATCCGTGGATATCCGTGGATATACCCGCAATGGGTACCCGCATATTTATATAATGGGGTGGGACGAATATTATACTATCCGCCTCGTGGGTACCCGCATACTCATTAAAACATATATTTTTTCTATTAAATATATTTGAATATTAAGATTTTTTATTATTTTATGATGAGATATAATTTATTTTATATTTTTTATGATGATATTTTTAATATATTTACATGTAATGATATTATATAATGATTATTTATATATATAGTATGATATTATAATATATTATATAACATTTCCTCTCTTTTTCTTATAAAATTTAAATGATTAAACATTAATGGATACCCGTGAATACCCGCGGATACCCGTTACTCGCATGGGTACCCGTTAATTTTAACGGGTATGTATACGGGTATGCACTACCCGCACCAGTCCCGTTAACATCCCTACTCTCTCATGTCTCTCTCTTCAGAAACTCTACTGAAACAAACAAAGGGGTAAAGAATAAATATGTTGCCTATTTATAGCTCACCACCCCTGTATAAAATTTGAGAAAATAAATTCATACAATAAAAATATACAATAACTCATATAATACATTTTTTCTCTCTATTTCTCTTGATCATATCACTTATCACACATCATATTTCTCTCTCTCTTTTATCTATATCTCCCACTATTTGGTTAAGATTAAGTAAAGGGGAAATAAAGGGGGAGAAAGGAAATAGGGTGAAGAGAAGAATCTTTATCACTATGTTTGGTAGGGTGGAATGAAATAGAGTGGAGAGAAATAGAGAAGAGAGATATGTGGTGAAGAGAAATGTGTGAGAAATAGAGAAGAAATAAAGTTGTTTGGTATGAGAGAAATAAGGTGAAGAGAAAATTGTGTATAATTGATAAAGACTAAAATGCCCCTATACAAATAATTTTAGATAAAGTTTATAATTATTTAACCACTATAAATAATATTATAACAAATTTATATAAAATCTAAATATTTAATATTTAATATTTAGCATATATTAAACCTATTTAAATTTATAAATTAATAATTACCATTAATTAAATATATTAAAAGTAATAGATCAATATTTGAAAGCTTATTATTGAGATACACACTAGTATTAATTCACTGTTGTTGTGTGCATTGCCCAAAAGTGGGGCATGGTGGGCAAAAAAATTTTCAGCCTTCTCTCTCCTGTATCTTTGCTATTTCTTCACATTTCAGCGGAAAAACACTGAGTCATGGGCCCCACTACGGTCCAATTCTCTCTTCTCAAATTTCTAGCTTACTAAACTACTAAACACACTTCTCTCTCCTCCATTTCTTCTCCCTCCCTCCCAATTTTGCGCTACCAAATTGAACGTATATGTTTGATATGAGGAAAATTAGAGAGGAGAGAAATTTAAAGGGTGGGTCCCACCTAAAAGAATTTCTCCCCTCAAGAGAGGAGAAATAGAATGGAAATCCACTCTTATACTCTATTTCTCTTCTACCAAACAAGATATATAAGAGAGAAATAACATTTTGGGTATGTTTGGTAGTGTGGGGAGAAATAGGGTAGAGAGAAATATGGTAGAGAGAAATGGGGTGAAGAGAAATAGGTGAGAAATAGAGAAGAAGTTAAGTTGTTTGGTAGGAAAGAAATAGAGATGAAATAGGGTGGAAAGAAATGATATTTTTGTTTGATATAAGAGAAATAGAAATATAACTTTATCTATAATATGTAAATAATTTATATAAAATCAATAAAATTATATTAATAAATAGAATTTCCAATAATTTTTTTTTTACTTTTATTTCATAATTTTATCATTTTTATTATTTTTTAAAAATTAAAAACCAATCCAGTTGAATTTATTTTAAATTTGTTTAAATATTAATTCATTACTTATCTTAATTTAGTTTCTTGTTTGCAAAATTTCAAAATAATAAATTTCTCATTGCATCAGCACATGCATATTTATATCTCAATTGTGGCAAAAGCTCAACAAAACCTCGCTCTCCTCTCCTTTGCGTATTCTCTCTCCCCACAGCACAACAGTATTCTCTTCGTCATTTCTCCGCAATTAAGCGGAGAAATTTTTGCACGGAAACCAATACTATGTTAATTTCTATCCCCTTATTTTCTACTCTACCAAACTAATAAACAATTTGTCCTCCCTCTATTTCTCTTCTCTCCCCCCTAAATTCTCTTTCACCAAATATAGTGTTTATTTCTACTTTATTTCACTCTTATTTTTCTATTACCAAACAACCAAATTTCTTCACTATTTCTCACTTACTTTTCTACACTCCATTTCTCTCTTCCCTATTTCTTCCACCTTATTATTTCTACTTTACCAAATATACTTATGTTATACAATATAGTATTGTACAAATAACACCACTCATAAAATTATCATTACTTTAAACCGGTATTATATAAGTCGGATTAGATATTAGAAACACCAATTACAAAAAAAAAATCAGTTAGATATTAGTCTAACCAACTTAAAAGAAAATTTTAAATAGGAAAGGGATGGCAAGTTTTGTTTTCTCTCCGGCATGCTCCCCCACCTCCAAAACCACACTTAATTGAGGGAAAGGGACGCCAAGTCTCAAGGTATTTTTCCGGGATAAAGTTTTACACATAAACCAAAGCAAAATGATTCTTCAACATTCTTTGGGCGAAGTTACTTGTAGTAAAGCATAGGTTACTCGTTGTATTGGAGCTGGACATCATATGCACCTATGTTGATTTTGACGAGTATTCGACCAAAAAAAAAAAAAAGATTTTGACGACTTTAATTAATTGAATTTAAGAAAAATCCAACCCTACATGCCTTTAACGGGATTGGGTTTGAGGGTGTGAGAACCCGATTCGAACCTGAACCCACCTCAATATAATAGTTAAATAATTTAAATTATACTAATAGTTTAATAAAGACAAACTTATGTATTTTCCATAAAACATAATATAGTTCATAAGTTTTTTTATTTTTTTTAGGATTCTCAATGTCTATATTTACATATTATTTGAAATAGAATATATTAAATATATATGACTTATTTAAACATATGTATTTCTGTTATTAAAAATAGAGAAGATAAGATCTATGTGGGTTTCCCCGAACCCGACGAGGATCTGCGAGGAGGAGGTTGAGTTTCATAATTTCATACTCGTTTTCTTTTAATCGAACCCACCCCAACTTTTACGAGGGCGGGGAGATTAAAACCCACCCCCGACCAACCTTGTTGCCATGTCTAATCGGAGCTCGGGTACAAAAATTCCAAGCCTCTTAAAACCATTCACATACATTATGTTTGGTGGAAGGAAGAAAATATAGAAGAGAGAAATGGCGATGAAATAAAAATGATTTATAGGTTGTTTAGTGTGAGAGAAATATGTAAGAAATGAAAAAGAAATGAGTTTTGTTGTTTGGTTTGATAGAAATGATACCGAAGAAATTGTGTTTTTTTATTATATTATGTTAATTAGAGTTAAAGATAGTTTTTTGATTTCTTCCCCATCTCTCGGTATAGAGTGTGTTTGGCAAGGCCAATAAGCTAGCTGCTAGCTTATTTGACTAGCTTATAAGCTAGTTTGACCAACACAAAAATGTTTGGTAAGATATCTCAAAGTAGCTTATTTTAGGAGCTTCTAGCTTATAAGCTACAAGCTACTTCACCTAGCTTCTAGCTTGTAGCTTATTTAATTTTCTTCCATCATTACCCCTTATATTTTAATACATTTCCCTTATTATTATCAATTTATTTTTACTTATTATTATCTATTTTCAATTTTAATGACAAGAACCTTCCAATTTCATTTTACTTATTATTACCTATATAATAAGTAATTTAAAAATTACAAATTAGTTATTTTATTATCTTCTTTTCACTATTTTATGAAAATATTTTTATATTATACCATTTATTGTATCAATTTCATTATTTATTTTAATTTTTAATTAAATATTTTAACACTAAAAGGTTTAATACGAATTTAATTATTTTTAAAAAATATAAAATTATAATTACATAATAATATATATTTTTTCTAAAAAACACAAATAAAATTTATATAATAAAATTTATATAGTTATGTCCTTTTATGTCATTTTACATTTACTAACAAGCTTATTAGCTAGTTTTATCAAACACTTCTAATTCAATAAACTAGCTTATCAGCTCGAAGCTTATAAGCTAGGAGCTTATCAGCTAGCAGCTAGCTTATCAGCTAGTTTTGTCAAACACACCCATAGTTGTGGAAAATGCTACTTTTGTGGGATCAACAACATTTTGTTATTTCTCTAATATTTATGTGGACCACCAAACTAAAGAAGTTCCTCATTAGTCATTCCTACTTCATACACCTCTCCCCTCCTTTTATATTTCTTTGCCATCTCTATTTAACCAAAAAGAGGGCTAGTGTTTGAGAATATGACTCAAAGATTCCACCTCTTTGTCATCACTAAAATTCACCACATTTTTCGATAACCTTAGAGTGTCAGCCTATCACACATCCTAAGAGAAGCTAATTTCATCACTAACTTCTTGACTAAGCTTCGTGCTCAAAAAGAGAATCATTTAAGTAGGGATGGCAATAGATACATTCTAGGTACGATATTATAGTGTTCGACCTCATCACTCCATTTTAAGTAAAAGCCTATACTCGCGCTCATAACTGTGTGGGCAGTAATTTTAATGTGTGTCCCCATATTCGTTGGGTACCTATATGCTTGTACTCACATCCATTACCGCACTTTAACTCAATAAAAAATTGATCTAATTAAAAAAATGCTAACTTGATTGAAAAATTATTCCATAATCTTTCAAACATGATTATTAAAGGAGACGTGTTGCCGCCACCCATAGGGACCAAGGTGGAAGAAAATGACTCAAAAGGTGAGACAGTAGGGTTGTACAATTAAGAGTTTTAGGTTTTCAAATGTTTTATTATTTTGATTCTTATCTAATTCTAATTTTATTTTATAATATGTATAAATTTATATATATATATATATATATATATATATCCATAGCACTCGTACACACGCTCATACCTACTTAACGAGTTTTTATCTTGTCCATTATAAATATCCATTGGACTTAGGCTCAATTGTCATCTCTATCTTTGAAGCTTCACAACCATCCTTATGGTGAGCTTAAGCTTCTTCTTTAATTTGTTTGTCAAGATGAAAGATTCTTTTGTTTCTTTTCTTTTCCTTTCTCTTGCATCAAAAACTCAAAAAATTGAATGATTATAGAATTAATAAAAATTAGTTAAAATAAAAAAAATAACAGAGAATTCGTTTAACATATTTTTAAAAATTGACTAATTTTTTCATCCAAATAAAGTTTGAATAATAAATTAAAAAATTAACGTATAAAGTTTCACAACCGCACTATATTAAAGTTTCATCCAAATGAACGTATAAATTAATTTATTGTGATTTATATTAGTTAATTATTATATTAAAGATATATTTTATTATTAATGATTTGATTAATCACAACCGCACTAATATACCATGAATTACTGTTTTTATAAAACTTTAAATAAATTTCTTATATATCAAATTGAGTTCTGACATATATTTGACTTTCACTTTTAAATCAATAGAGTTTTTTTTGGTACTTGACCAGGGTATCCACCGCCGACAGCAGTGATTAATTCCCTCGCTGGTTTGTAGGCACCTCGATGGGTGGGACAACTGGCCCTGGATTTTAAAGAAGCTGCATGCCCAAGGCGGGATTCGAACCCCCAACCTTGGTTAAGCTTGGATCAGCCCCCTCCGCTGAGCCAACCCCAAGGTTAAATCAATATAGTTTGTATGTTAATTAAGGTGGTATTTTTATTTTCTTTAATTATAAAAAGTTGGGAAGTTTTTTATTCTTAAAAAATTGAATTTCTCCTTATCCAATGTTATAACATGATTCTTTTTTCTTGATAGCATGATGGGAAGACCTAAACAACACTACAAAAAGAAGAAAAAATTAACAAAAAAACTAAGAACCAGAACTCCATGTCCCAGGGAAAGAGATTCCCTAAGCATCAACAAAAACTAACTCTTCAAAATCATCATGAGAATCAAGGACCATGATTATAGAAGAGGTACAATTAGCACCAAACTTGGCAAGGGCATCAAGACACCGGTTCTTTTCCCTTGGTATGTAGTTAATATCCAGGGATCAAATGTTTTGTATTGACTTCTGAATCTCATTGATTATTGAGGCGTGCCTATGAAATTTAGGAAGAGGACCTTGTATAAGAGATATTGCAAGTTTTGAATCAGACCAACATTTCACAAATCTATACCCTTTAGTCCAAGCTAGTTGCAGCCCTGCCAGAAGCCCCATCAATTTAGGCTTGATAATATTAGCATTACCAAGAGAATCATAGCATCCTTTCAACCATGTTCCTTGACTATCCCTTAATACACCACCAAAACCATCAGGGTCGGGGTTTCCAATTGAACTACCATCAACATTTAATGTTACAAAACCAGTGACTGGAGTAATCCACCTGATGTACCTTATTTGTTGATTAGGAGCTAGGGGAGGATTCTTGAAAACAGACTTGAAAACTTGGGACAAGCTTTCAGTTTTGCAAATGAGTTGATTTATTGAAATATCCTTTCCCTCAAACACTTTAAGGTTCCGAGCCAATCAAATTTCCCATACCACAGCCAAGAATTGTGATCCCAAGTTATTATAAGACAAAAAAGGCCAATCAAAGTTGCAGTTACAGGTTAAGAATTGAGTGTAACTAGTGTAACCTAACCTATCCTGTTGCTTAACAACATTAAAGTAGCTCCTCAAGCAATGCAAGACATCCTCATCAGAACTTTGACAAAAAATGCATATTGGAGAAGCAGTAATGTGTCTATGATGCAACGACTTTTTTGTAGGAAGTCTATCATTAGCAGCAAGTCAAACCAGGAACCTAGCAGATTCACTCCCTTCCATTTTTCATTTTCCAAATCCAAGACCGTGATTTATCTGAACTAATATTTTTGTACTAATGCAAAAACCAAGTGTATCCATCCTTGGCTAAATAAATTCCATTACAAGAGTTACCCCCAAATAATTAGAATATGGGAACCTTTGAAATAATAAGTTTTAATTGTAGAATTTCGTCATTAACACGATTAGGTAATAGGTAAAACAGTCCATAGAGCATTTAAATTTCATTCTAGTCCATTCCACACATCTCTAACTCATCATAAGATTTGCGATTCTAAATTCGAAGAGTTGATTCAATTAAAGAGGAATATGCCAATTATGAATTTCGAAGTTTTAGATATTGAAACTTTAGATGTTAGTGATTGGAGAAAATCTTTAGTTGAGTACTTGCAAAATTCAAGCATATCGGTTGATCGAAAATTGAAATAAAGGGCTTTACATTATGTAATTTTAGCTAATCAATTATATAAGAAGGCACCTGGTGGTAATTTACTTCGATGTTTAGGAGAATCAAAAGCATATCAAGCTTTGGATGATACTCATCAAGGGATTTGTGGAGCACACCAAGCAGGTCGAAAAATGGAATGGGTTTTGAAAAGACAATTTATATTGGCCTTCAATGGCTAAAGATTGTAATGATTTTTCGAAAGCTTGTGAAGAATGTAAAAAATATGGTTTCATACAACAAATCCTTGCAAGTGAGTTACATTCAATAATAAAGCCATGGCCTTTTCGAGGATGGGCTATAGATTTGATTGGTCAAATTTATCCTCCACCATCTAAGGGGCACACATATATTATAGTGGCTATTGATTATTTTACAAAATGCGTACAGGCAATCCCATTAAAAGATGTAGCTCAAGAAGATGTGATTAATTTCATTCAAGAAAACATAGTTTATCGTTTTGGTATTCCTGAGTCTATTTCGACTGATCAAGGGACCGTATTTATAGGTCAAAGAGTTAAGAGATTTGCTCAAGAAAATGAGATTAAACTTCTTACCTCAACCCCTTATTATGCCCAAGCAAATAGGCAGGTTGAGGCTGTTAATAAAATAATTATCTCTTTGATCAAGAAATATATTGACCAACGACCTCGAAATTGGCATAAGACTTTAAGTCAAATTTTGTGGGCATATCGAAATTCTCCTCGAGATGCAACAAAATTTACGCCTTATAAGTTGGTTTATGGTCATGATTCAATTTTACCCATTGAAGTTCACTTGCAATCACTCAGATTGCAAAGAAAATTATATTTACCTATTCAAGATTATTATAACTTGATGTTGGATGAATTGAGTGAACTGAATGAAGTTAGATTAAGAGCCTTAGAAAATATCATCAGACAAAAAGAACAAGTATCTCGAGTTTATAATCGAAGACTGAAATCTAAGTTGTTTAACGAAGGAGATATTGTTTAGAATGTAATTTTACCTATTGATAAGAAATCTAAACGATTTGGAAAATGGTCTCCGAATTGGGAAAGACTAGACATTCATTTAAAAGGTGATTCCAGAGCACCAATAAAAGTTGTTCAAAATGTTGATAAATTTTGAAAAGACTTCAGAAAGGTGGACATTCCTTCAATGGCCTAAATACTTGCTTCAAGTCTTTGTACTGCTACACTTCGACCAATGGAAGGCAAGGAAGTTGAAAGGTTTGTTGAGAGAAAGAGATATTTTACAACCTTTCTTCATTTTATTAAAATATTAGTTTCTACTGAAGTTAGTATGTTTCCTCGAAACTAATATTCTAAGGGGGCATTTGTTGGGGCTGAAACTCAAAATTTTACTAAGTTATAAGAGATCAATATTTTCAAATGCAAAGGCATAAGAAGAGAGATTCGAAAGAATTATTATTATTGATCAAGATTCAAGTTACCTTAGTAAAATTCAAAGAGTTTATATTATTTCGAGTTCGAAGATAGAGACGTTGATCTCTGAATATGCATTGAAATATAAAGTAGCATTTATATTAGATATGTTTTCGAATTCGAAATGCTTTTTGAGAGCAAGAAGATAGAATTCTAGATGAATTCGTTCATTTATTGAATATGAATCAATTCTGAAGGCATGAGACATAAGATAAATACAAGTCTTTTATTCATATGTGAATGCAATTCAAATTACATAGGAAATTCGAATGAAATACATAAAGAAAAATACATGTGGAAATAATAGTTCCCCAATAAATGAACTATTTATCTTATGTCATGACATTTATTTGAATAAAAGAAATAAAAGAAGGTAACTTGAATCTTTGTAGAACTATTTATAGCTTGTGTAATTTGAACGGAGTTATGTAAAGATTACATTTAAGCTAATGTAATGGGGTAAAATCCTTCATTCCTTCTTTTTCTTTCTTTGTTTCTTTGTTTCTTTCTTTCTTTCTTGCTTGCTTCTTTTCTTTCTTTTTTTCTTTCTTCCTTCCTTCCTTCCTTTCTTTCTTTCATTCTTCTTTCTTTCTTTCTTTCTTTCTTTCTTTCTATCTTGCATTCTTTCTTTCTTTCTTTCTTTCTATCTTGCATTCTTTCTTTCTTTCTTTCTTTCTTTCTTTCTTTCTTGCTTTCTAGCTTTCTTTCTTTCTTGCTTTCTAAGTTTCACAATACTTATTGGTCCAAAGAAGAACTTTAGAGTGAATGGAAGGATGAAAGCCAATGCAATGGGGAGGAAAGTACCATCCTTCTTCCCAATGTTAGCGCCTTTTCCTTTGATAGAAAGAGGATGATGTATCATCCTTTAGGAAGTGAAGGCTTTACAAGCCAATATAGAAACAGGATCCAAAACATTTTTCATCAAGTTGCTTCAAATGATGCGTGAGGGTTTTGTGTGTTGCATCTTGAGTGGATCCCTCTATATATAATCTTTTGGATTTTTCTTCGTTAAAACAACCATTAAGAGATAACATTTAATGTTATTCAAGTCGTTAAAATACAGGTGTGATGAAAGTACCCATCCAAGTCCTAAACCCTAAATCGGACCATACCGAACAAGACCGAACCGGACTGTACCAAACCAAACCAGACCGAATCGAACCAAATTGAACCAGACCGGACCAGATCAAATCGGACCACACCGAACCAGACCAGACCAAACCGAAAGGTAGTTTGTATCAACAGGCAGAGTGATGAATTGGGGAGGAAAAGCTTTCACTTAAGAAACTAAATTGTTGGAAGACAATACACATGTATTTTCTCAGCTCCGGGTTAAGCCAACTCAATAATCGATTAATTTGCACATATGAGAAAATCCTTTTTCAGATCGAAGACTAGTTCAAGAAAAGAAAGACGTGCCGGATAACTTAGAAGAATTTGTCAAGCCAGAAGCTTGGAAAGAAATTCAAAGACCCATCAGACATTGAAAGGCAATTCGAAGACTCGTCAGATTTCAAATGGAGCAGTTATTGCAAGTTACTATCCAGAGACAAATGTCAAGATCTCAAGCAAACAATTATTGAGAGTTAGATGATCGTTTCTATCTTTGTATACGTGTCATACTTAGAAATTTGACACTTCAAATAAGTCTGTAGACGTGTCAAAATCTTGTTAAGTATCCGCTAGAATAGGAGTCTATATATACGTAGAATTCTGATGTAATAAGGGTTGGATTTCATTTTACTGAAAACTCTCTGAAACACCCAACGTCCAGACTCTGAAGTGACTAAGTGGTTATTAAAGAGATTGTCCAGTATTTGTATCAATCCCAACTTTTCATTAATGCAATCTACATTTCTGCATTGTTCTTTTGATTACTCCTTGTATTTAAATTTCTGCATTTTTTCTTTTCTTTACTTACTTTCACATTTAATTTTATGCAATTTATTTACAGTTTTTCTTTATTGCATTTACTTTAACTTCTTTTCTAGTTTCAAATCTTTACTTTCAATTTTCTTTTCTCTTTAAAACTCCATTTTATTCTGCATTTTACTTTTCGAATTCACTCTTGTGAAGAACCAAGCAATTCAAACTTCTGTTACTTGTTGAATGCAATTTCTGAGTAAACCTATTTCTTAAAAAGAACCTTTAGAGGATTCAGATTCTAGTCCCAAATTGTACTTTCAGAATCAAGAAAGTTTTCAAATTTGACTGAAAATTTTCACAACAAACAACGGCTCAGTGGAACGAGTCGGGTTTTGTTCACCCCTAGTTAATGGTGTGAGAGGGTGGTTGATGGTGGAGAGGGATGCGATGGAGAGGGATAGGGGTGTTCGCGGTTCGGTTTGGATCGGTTATGAGGCAAAAAACCATTCGATCCGATCATTGTGGTTTTATCATTTCATCATCCGATCGATTTTGATATTTTTTTTAAACCTGATTCAATCCGATCCAATTTAAATTGGATTGAATTGGATCGATTTTCGGTTTTTTAAAGTGACAATAAATATTTGATAAAATAGATAAAATAATGAAGTAATAATAAACATTTTCTTATTTGAACTTATATTTATTAAAATTGATATAAAATTATATATAAAGAATGACATGAGATATGAAAACTAATTTAAAACTAGTTTTATATTGATATATTTATAGAAATATTAACATGATATTAGATAGTAAAATCATAAAAAATATATTAGTATAAGTATTTTTATAAATATATATATGTATACAAGTATAAATATATAATTATTTTATAAACAGTAATATATGTATATATATATAAGTTCGGTTTGGATTGAGTTTGATTGATTTTAAATATAGGATCCGAAAACCAATCCAATCCAATAAATTTTTTTTGATTTTTGCGGTTTGCGATTTTTTGGATTTCGATTTGATTCAGTTTTCAATTTTTGGTTCTGTTTATGCGGTTTGCATTGGATCGGATTGGATATGAACACTCTAGAGAGGGAAATGTTTTTTTTCCCAAAAAGAAACGGGTGCCAAAAGCAAAAAGGGATATCAAAAGAAATTCCCTTGAATAGATCGTGGGTTAATCCTTAGTCCAGTAACCAAGCTTTTTTCGGTCCACTAACCAAGTTTACTCATTGATAAAAAAAAGTAACCAAACTTACTCCATGAAGAATAAATTGAATTGCTATCCACATCCCCGTTTTTGCTAACTACACCAGCCCTTTTTAAAATACTAATTTTTTTTAATTCCGGAAATTTAGGGCATGTTTGGTTTGAGGAAAAGTTTTCTGTTTTCATTTTGTTTCCTGTTTTCTGAAATTTTATAAAGAAAAAACTGGAAATGCTGAAAACAGCAAATTTTTGTTTCCAGCGTTTCCAGTTTTTCCTTTGTACAATTTCAGAAAACAGGAAACAGAAAATGGAAACATGAAATGAAAATGCAAACCAAACAGGCCCTTAATTGTTGGAATAGAGATTTTTTGAATTTAGAGACTAAAGTTTTTTCCATCTCTAAATTGCCACAAAAGAGAAATTTGGAGCTAGAAAATTTATCTCTAGATTCAAAATTTTTCTATTCTAAAGATTGAATTTTCCATATGCAATTTTGAGTTGTATTTTTGAAAATGAATTTTTGAAACATAAAGCAACATATGTATTCCGCAATACATTGTGTTTTCGAAATAAGTTTTTTTAAAAGCAGAGTGGTCTGGTTAGTAAAAATGGGTGGGTGCCAGTAGCAAATTCCTTATATAATCTTTTTAGGACCCAATCACTTTATCATAATAGTATATGGGCTCACTTGGTCGGTATAATATCCATAAGGGAAAAAATGTCCCAAATCTTCCCTCGTGCCCGTGTTAAACAACTGAGAAGTATTTCACTATGGACAAAAAAAAAAGAGTATTTCACCAAAAAGAGTTGCTGTCAATGTTTTAAAAGTAGTTTTTTTTTTTTCCTACCAAAAAAGTTTTGGTTTTGAACTAACTTTCCACTTGTCCAAAAAAAAAAAACAACTTTCCACTTTGAAGATTATTTGTTTAAAATGGAATTGCGATCAACTTAGAAATTATTGGGTCTGACTCTGACTATGTAGATTACTATTTCTAGTTTTTTATTTTTCAATTTAATTGTAAGATAAGTGTTATTAATAAGTATCCTAACTCTTACATTATTAGTTACGGATTTAAAATTTTAATTGATCATTTTTAATTATTTAAAAATAAGTATCAAATATATACAAATGTTTGTATTTCAAGATGTTAGATATTTTATTTTTATAATATTTGGTATTTTTTATTTCTTTACTTTTATCATAAGAATATTCGTTAACAAATGTTTATGTGAGGTATATTTATTAATTATAAATAAGAAAGCATATATATAATAAAAAAATGTAGGTATGGTTGCTTGTCATATAAATTCTGTGAATTATAAAGACTTATATAGAATAATTGTCTGACTTACGATGATAAAAGAGAAGTTGATTAGAGAATCCTCTCATATGCGATTTTTTTTTTTTGTAAAATATTGCTTATGAAAAGCTCCTTACTAACACTAAAAAGCTATTAAGGCCCGAGGATGTCTAATGATGATGGATGTCCTTGTTGTTCTTCGACTGAAGAAACCATTATTACACCCTTGTAACTTGATTGTGATGGATACCCCAAAATTACGTTTTAAACGTGGATGCAGACAAATGCTACTGAGAGTAGTTTTTGTTCGAATCCACGCTTATATAAACCAAACACACCAGAGTAGAGTTTCCCCTCATTGCCTCATTCTATTTGAGTAGTTTCATTAGTTTAATTATGGTTTGGGGGCTTATTATTGATGAATCTAAACTTTTATGTAGTCATGTAGTCATGTAGGTCGCTCTCATCCATTAGATTGGACTATATATTTTGTTTCCTATATATATTCTTCTAGAGGACCGACCCAACATGTTAAGAGGCCTCAAGCAAACTTTCATATTGAGGGTCTTTTTAAAAATATGAGATGAAAAAAAAGGTCCTTCAAATGAAATATCAATGCGCTAGACCTAATAATAATAATATATACTTATATTTTTTTTTAATAAAGGGTGTTACTATAAATTAAGGAACTCTATTTTTCTTTTCTCACAAGTTGGACCTATGATAACTTAGTTTATCACGCTATTAGTTACGTTATATAATATACTTGAATGGTCATGCGAAGTTTCACCTGTCTCCTTGCTCTTCCTCATGGCTCACTAAAAAGGGAGATTATGATTTGTTGGTGGTTCACTCATTTAGGGTATGTTAAGCTAAATGTGGATATATAGATTAATTAATTAGTATGTGTGGACATATTTTTTTCGTAATGAAGCTAGAGCTTATGTGTTGGACTTCTCCTCTTAACTAAGGTTATTGTTCCACTGTTAAGGTTTCATTATGGAGGTTGTACATATGGTCCCAGGCTTGCTCTTAATATGTCCACTTGCAAATTTACTATTATATTGAACTAGTAGATTCTAAGGTGGTGTGTCACTAGCTTGTTCAAAATATATACTTGTTTTTTTATGCATCACTGTTTTGGTTTCATTAAGATTAGGGGTGTTATGCAAATTGATTGGGTTGTGGTCCTTGATCACTATTTTAGAGAGGGGCAAATGGATGTGCTAACCACCTTGCTAATAGCCCTCATCGGGGCCACTCCTCATGTAATGTCTTTCATGTTTGCTCTTTATCCCTTATCCCTTTCTTGGCTGAAGACCTTAATTCAAGGGGTCTCCTTTCCCCTGCTTATTGTGTGTTAGAGTGAAAGATTACCAAATCGATTTTGAATGAAATTGGTTTTGCAAAATTATTTTTATTAAAATTGAGTTTGAAGTTAAGTGATTTATGTCAAGATGTTTTTACTCTAAAAGCATGTTTAGTAAAACTAAGTATTATTCTTTTTGGTTTGACGTTAAACGGTGCAAAACTCTGGTGTCGCAGAATTGATTTCAAATCACTTTCGTCCAATGTGCTTCGTAAAACGTATATCATTCATCTTAACATTTGATTCCCAGAATCAATTCTACTCAACTGTAAACCAAACAAGCACTATAAAGGTTTCATTTTAATGCAAAACTACCTAGAATTGCTTTCATATATCTCAAAATCAATTTTGGAGCTAAAATCAATTCCTCAACATGAAACCGAACATGAATCATTTACCTAAAACCATGTTAACCAGTGGTCTAATGTGATTTTGAATAAGTGATTAACATTATTCTTTATTGTACGCTGCCACAAATATTCTTTACACAAAGAGTCATTACAGACACTAAAATTTTTTCTCTTAACACGTACAATTGTATACCTAATACTCAAAATCGAGTAAACTACCATTTAAGTTGTTGGAATAACTCTATACTAATTGATCAACATAATCCTGTTAGTATGTTAGCATGAATTCAAATAGACGGTTGCTTTTTTATGTGGGGAATGCTAACGAGTGTCCACTAAAAAATAAAGGAACCGAAATTGAAAAGTTTTTATTGGACTATGTAACATTTAATATTGTACATGCAATCAATGATGTGATATATTCTCAATAAATACCTACTATATATAGTTCCTTAACTAGTGCCCTTAAGGCACTCGTTAGCAAAACCCTTTTATATAATTTCTTTTGTGATTTGTGAGAATTTTTTTTGGTCTTTGACCGGGAATCCCCAAGAGGCATAGCTGTGAGTTTAACACTCAGCAGGGCCCACCCAAGGGTAAGGCTGCTAGCTAAAGCCCTTGCTTTAGGCCCCCAATTATTAGTAACATCCTTTATACAAAAAATAAAAATATTATTATAATTAGGCCTAGTTCATTGGTTTATAAATTGATTTTCCTCCTCAATGATTGATGGTTCAATCCTTGTTAAATGAATTTTAACTTTTAAAGTCTCTTCATGTATTTAAAAAGGCCCCAAAATAAAAGTTTGCTTGAGGCCTCACTATAAATTAGGCGATATTGGGCCGGCCCTGACACTCAGGGGTAGGAGGAAGTGGTGGTTAGATAAAGCCCTCCCAAGAATGATAACTCGAGGATTCAAAACCCTTGAACTTGCAGGTAAAGTCTACCCGAGATCATAGTCCACTTCCACTGCGACCAACCACTGTTTGGTGACTTGTAATACTTTAACTACGCTGATAATGAATAAATAAATAAATAAATTAAAGGGAGGAAATTGTGAGTAGCGAATTTGTAGGGTGTTTGTAAATTCTCCATTTAGCATGTGTTTGGATTAGCGTTTTGCATGGTTAAACTCACGTTTTGGGCCATAAACGTGAGTTTGCAAAATATGCATCCTTGTTTGGCTCTCCACATGAAACGCACGTATATATGTGTTCCGAAACTTGAGTTTGTAAAATGCAGATTTTTGTAGCTTTTGCGTGTGAAACTTGAGTTCCCTCAATATTCACTTTCTAAAACTCACGTTTGCAGCAGATTAACCAAACATGAAATCACGTTTACTCATACTCAAGTTTATCATAAATCACGTTTACTAAATCCACGTTCATTCAAACTCAAGTTTGTAAACGCTAATCCATACACACACTTACATTAGTAAAGGGTTGCATCCTTGTTTATAAAGTGTTGCACTAGCAAAAGTTAAAAGATATACTAATCTATCTCAAAACATCGTAGTGGTAGTAAAGAAACGTTTGCAGTTTTTTCTTATTTAAAGTTATATTATAATATTATTTATAGTGCCTTTAATTTCCCTACATCTATGACCGTAAATATAGGTGTACTAATTAAGCTAAATCACATTAAATCTTATATCTGAGTTGTTTATGATAATGTTTTTTCAATAATTATCAGTATTAATGAAAGTTTACGAATGAAGGGATATAGTAATCCTTGTTGCGTAGCATGCTTAGAGTAAAAAATATTAAAAGGAAAAAGAAAGAGGTAAGAAATATAAAATGAAAATTAAAAAGGGAGAATAAAAACAGAGAAGAAGTTAAGAGAAAGAAAAAGGGTGTCCATCCACAATGGAAAAAGATTTGCATGTAATTATGGTGGGAATTTGACTTTTAAACCACAAGCTATGCCAGCACATGATTGATGAAGTTGAAAGACCATGATAACTGCATATAATTAGGAATACTTAAACCAACCAATTAGAGTTAAACGTGTCTGATATAGTAACCATACCACATGACTTTAAATGATTGTGTAACTATTTTTCCTCATCTCTGTCTCTTCTAGATACTTGATCCTAATTAAATTCTAAATTAACACCTTAATTCTGTTGTTTTTTTCACATCATTGAACAGTGAGCTAATTTCACACGGCATACCATTTAATCAGAAGAAACCAATATTGACATTGAATATGACCCGAAAATAACAAGGTCTGAGAAGGGCTAAACATCACATATGAATTTGAGTGGCAATTTCACTTTGCATTCTTGTGACATATTGTTCACTAGTGGGTTGCACCGATTCTACCAAAAAAGCACATCCAAAACTGAACACTGTACCTTTCAGATATCTAATTTTAATTCTTTTAACCTTCATGTGCCGTTAGAATTTAGAAAGCTGGGAAACACACACGCCCTTATCTTTGACTTTTATTTGAGAAAATAGCTTTTTTTAAGACACACATGTATCTCCATGGGAGGCAACCCTGTTCGAGCCGCATACCTCTATGGGCAATCTTGTTCGAGTCGGGTACTTATATGGGCGACAAAACTCTCCCTCCGAATATTTAACACAACTACATACATATGGGGCTCAAACTCGAGACCACTGGTTAAGCTGGAACAACCCCTAATTACCAGTTGATCCACGTGCTCGGTGGTAAAATAGCTTGATAAATAACGACCATATGCCAAGCAATCAAATAATTGATGCCTGATAGTGATGAAGTGATAATGATTAACAGATAACCGATACATTTAATTAACATAAAAATAATTGACGTGGGGTTGTTTGGGATGGATTTAAATAAAAGACAACAAAGATAAAATTAAAAATGCTACTCTAATTATCTTTAATCTTATATACATTAATTAATAATGTTTAATATAGACAAGTTTTCTATATATACATTAATGGTATAGCATTTCTGCACCAATTGGCAAGATGCTCTGTTCTTTTACATTATATATCAGTTAGTCAGGGCTAATATATACTAGCTAGTCCAATTGTGAATAGAGCCATGTGATATTAATTAGTAACTACAAGAAGTGATGGATATATATTGGTACAATGTCCAAAGATGAAGCTCTATGTAAGCCTTTCAAGCCATGACTCATTAGTCTTTTGACAATTAGGCAGGTATTTATATATCATCCTTATCCCATTTGGTGCAGGACAGAATGCTGCCTGTATGGAACATTTCTTTGGAAGCCTTGTGCTAATGAACCAGCTAACATGAGGGCCTCTTTTGGTCCCTCTTCACACAAATGTGGCTGAAAATTGTTGGTTGTGGCTCTTTTTGTCCACCATTACCTCCACTCAAATGCCTTTTATATTCTAATTATTTCATACATTAAATGATGTTTGTTAAACCTAATATTAATTGGGCCTTTTTTTCGTAAATGATGATGGTGGTATACTCCAATTGGATCCTCATCCCCTCCTTTCTCACACAAAGGAATCTGCAATTCCTCTTCCATTCACAAGTGACACATATATATAAAAGTGCACTTTCTCTTCGAAGTAACTAAAACGTCGGTAGAAGATCATACACTACCAGAAACTTTATGAATCATTTGACTAAATTCAGGGTGCATAAAAATAATTTAACAACTTTAGCACTTGCTTGGATGAAAAGAGGGGGGAATTAGAGACACAAAATTAGATAGAAAAATACGAGTGAAAATGTGTAGAGCGAGTAAATTGAGCTAGCCAGACCAGGTCGACCCACAAAAATTTAGAAAAAAACTAGGCTATCCGCAAAAAAATCATAATAAACAGGGTAACCCGGTAGCAAAAACCCGTAAAAAAATTAGACTATCCGCAAAAAGCCCATAAGAACTAGGTTTCAAACACCAATTTTTGAAATCCAAATAATTTCTGGGTTTTTTAGCCCAATCCAATAAAACAACCTGTTACCTGCATCGAGTCGGACTAGACTGGATAACCCGAATTACCAACTCTGAAAATGTGTGTGTGTGAAGGGGGAGGGAGGGGCTTGACTGCTAATTCCATTAATCAAGGAATAATTTATTTTAAGATAAAAATAACAAAGAAAATTAAGGAAAACGAAGGGCTTTGATGTTGATGCAGCTAGCATGTGCAGTTGCATGTGCATAAGGGAGAAATTATTGGTCTCTGAGAGAGACTGCCACATGGCAATAAGCAATGAGCACCAGGTATTTGAGTACGTAATTGGAGGTTGCTATGTACTTGTCACAAACTACATACATAGCCAATAACCACTCTCCCCAAACCACCTTTCTTCAACTAACATGCCTGTGCTTTTAATCAAACCCTACCTTAACTGCTTAACAAAGACCCTCACGTTGGTTTTGTCCTTCAAATCACTTTTTAATAAAGTTTGATTCCCATGCTATCTTCCCAATCAACGTTTTCCCATTTATCTTCAAATCCACAAGGAACGGCTACGATTACTCTAAACGATAATCGTATCTCAAGTGGAGAACAAAATCCACAAACGTCACGACGTATCTACAAATAGTTGCACAAAGTCATCAGGGAGGACCTATTGGGTAGGACCAAGTGTCGTTCGCGTTTTCAATTTTTCAAAACGACAAAGGAGGGTCCCGTCTCTCTTGTCGTATGAGGTTCCCGTTGTGCCATGTCAGCATGGTATATACGGTACTGCGTTTGCGTGTGGAAAATTTCGGCGAAGTTTGCGGTTTTGAAAATTTAATATAATAACGGGGTGAGGGATCCTTTTGGTCCTACAAAAAGGCTATCGAGGTTGATTTTTGAGTGCACAGCATGTGCTTCTGTCACCAAAGCAAATTTATTTTAGGTTCTATTTATTATTATTTATTTACATAGATTGAGAAAAAAAAACAAAAGGAATGTATAATTGATCCTGGAAAATGTTACGATTCTTTCTTTCATGTCATAACGGAAGACAAATTCTTATTTAGTTACTTCCAAACAAAATATTAAACTTTGTTTGGATTTGAAGGAAAAATGAAAAGAATAAAAATAAAAGAGGTAAAATGGAAGTTAGTGAAAATAAAAAAGAATGAGTGAATTTATAAGTTGCTTGCATTGAAAAAAAAAGTAAAATAAATGAAAAAGTGGGAAAGTATGTGAAAATCAATTTTCTTTTAATCACATTGACACGCTTCTCATATTTCATTTCGTCTTTCTATTTTGCATTTTTTTAACCTTACATCAATTATCATATTTTCATTTTATTTTATTTTTCTTTATTTTTTATCTATTCTCTAGACATCTCTCATGCGGAAGTGTCAAAAAGTAGTATTTTCCCATTTACTAATGTTTCACGTTTCTCGCATTATATGTGTGTGCGCGCACACACTAATAATGTTGAATAAGTAATATTATTATGTATAAGGAAAAAAGTTTGTTAGTAAATCCGATAAAGTATACACTATTTTCATTTTAGAGAAATTTAACTTAAGTTATATTATTTTTCATTAATTAAAAAGATTACATTATTGAGATAAAATGTGTAATACTTTACTTCATTTTATTAATGTAAATCAACCTTTTTAATGGAGCATGATAAGTAATTACGAGGGTGCCTTTAGTAACATTATTCTCTACAATATTTTTTTTTGGTACTTGACCAGGGTATCTACCGCCGACAGCAGTGACTAATCCCCTCGCTGATTTGTAGGCACATCGATGGGTGGGACAGTTGGCCCTGGATTAATGGCTTTGGATTCATCCCAAAAGTTTCATCTTATCTTCTAATGTTTTCAGTCAATATAAGGATTCAAAGCTAAACGTGGATGATTATGAGAAACATGTACAAAGGAAAAAATTCATAAGAATCTAATTAATATTAAAATGAATTAAAATATAACAAAAAATTATCTTTTTTTTTCAGATTACATGTATTTTCGATGAAAGATAATCATATTCGAATTGGGAACATCCATAATATAGTGGGATTAACTCTCTTAGTAGAAATTTTTTCCATATAAAAAATTCAAACTCAAGACTCTGCTTAAGGAAAATTAGGCATGTACCATCTAAACCAACTACCAGTTTGTACATAGAGTGTGGTCGGCCCAAGGGCCAAGCCACTAAAGCAATGGCTTTAGGCCCCCAATATTACATAATGTAACATCCTAATTTCTAAATCCAAGAATAATGTCCGTTGGAAACACTATTCCCGAATTTCCGAAATTATTTCGCGCCATTTCCGATATCGACACACATAAGACAAAGATGCCTAAGCAATCCAACATTTGCTTAGACTACCACACAATTCATACATGACATTGAAAACACAAAATTCTAAACTGAAACGTGGGGCAAACAATACCCACAATTGTGAGGGTTCATAAACTCCTACCGGAAATCCGGCAGAGTTTCCCCTAAAAACTGGACATTTCCCAATTTCCAGAATCACCTAAAAACCAGCAAAATCCCAGTACAATTCATAATGACAAGAGTACTAATCTAGTCCAAAGAAGAAATAGGCCTTTGTGGCCAATCTAAAGGTTTCTACATCAATTACTAATTAATTAAAGACTACACTTAACCATATGATGAAATCTCTATTTAATTACATTATTAACGATTAATTACAATGGATAACACTTCATAATTACTATCTGGTCTCAAGAAGTGTAGGTCTACTCCAAAAGCTCCTCTTCATCTCTGGACAAAGGCTAGAATACCCTGCATAAACTAAAATATATCCCCGAAACATGGGGTGAGACTACGGTCTCAGCGAGCAAAGCAAATGCAATGCAACACACAACAGATACTCATAAATCTAGTAGTCTGAATACATAATAAATATGAATCAGTTATAATTAAACATTCTAACATACTCATTAATTATGTCATGCGTCATAATTCTAACATACATAATAATTCTAAAATACCTATAATTTTGAAATACATAACAATCTGAGAATCTCTAAAGTATATATGATGCATGAACTGCTTTCCCGGCAGAACAGGCTCTTTTCACTAATTCTGGGGCTAGACCTAGCTTAGACTACAAGGAACGTCTTCCTTGGGGACGTATCCCACCATTATTCTGGGGACCGAAGTCCAATTACTCTGGGGCTCTAGAAGGCGTCAATGTGGCTAATACTGACATCCCGACTACAACCCTCTTTTTGGGCTATGCCTGGATTAGAGTATTAACAACTTGACTTGTCCACCCCCTAAGGTGAATCATTCTCCGAAGAGAACCTTCCATGCCTGACCCAAAAGCCTATGGACTCGGCCTGTGGATCCTCTGATAATTCGTGGGTCTTAAGAGGCGTCAGTGAGGTCGATACTCAAATCCCAACTACGACCACTACCTCTTGGCCCTTGTCCGGATAAGAGTATCAACGACTTGAACTTCTCCACCCCCTAAGGTGGATTATTCTCTAAGGAGAACCTCCCTTAACCGAATCCAAGACCTACTAGGACTTGGCCCTGGACCCATGTGGAATTAAGTGTGTCTTTTAGATAATGCAAATGCATGGAGACATACTTCTAATAACACATAATAATATAATCCCCAAAGCATAACATTATACAAGTTCTCTAATTAAAAGCCCTAAATAAATTTCTCCACATAAACCCTAGTTTCAAGTGCGCTGAAGCCCTCAGGGTGTGTTGCAGCCCCCAAAGTGTGCTGCAGCGCACCTAGAGTGTGCTGAAGCGCACTCCCTCACATCAAAAAACTCCCCTCAACCCCTCAATCAACACATGAGCTCCACTACGATTTAGGTTGCTCCGACTCTTTGCCATTCCTCATTACTTTTTCCAAAATCCTACCATTCCCACTTAGTTCTCCTTCTAATTTCTCTTCTAACTTAGTTCTTCTTCTCCTGATCGGATTCGTAACTTAAGACTTTCACTATACCCTTTTAGGTTCAAATCTTGGGATGTTACACATAGGCCTCATAATTTGATACTTATATTTAAAATTTATATAAATATAGGATTTTATATATATATACTGGCAGTGTAAAAAAAGTTTTACATTGCCATCCAATGATATGTTGCCACATCAATTAATGAGCTAATAATACATAAGGTGTCATGCTCATTAAATGATGTGGCAACACATCATTGAATGACAATGTAAAATTTAATGTATAGTGATTAAATCCTTAATAAAATTCTCTTTTGATTAAAATAATAGCTCTCATCTTACTATAATTTTTTTTTCATAATTAATAATTATTTTATTTATTTTATTATTTGATTTTTCTTATCATGTTAATCCTGGTTGTAATACATATTTTTATATTTTGTAATATAATAAATATTGTAATATATCAAAATCACCAAAATACTAATATAAACGTTAATTATACGTAATAATAATAATTTAATAAGTAATTTATATCTAAAAAATTTAAAAGAAAAAATTTCAATAAAATTATAATAATTATAATAATTTATTTTAGGAGTTTAATTACCATACATTGTCAGTGTAAAGAAGTTTTACACAGTTATCCAATAATATTTTGCCACATCAATTAATAAATATGACACCTCATGTGTCATTAAACTCATTAAATGATGTGTCAACATATCATTGGATGACTGTGTAAAATTATTTTACACTAACAGTGCATAGTTATTAAATCCTTATTTTAGTTAATTAGAAAAGGTCTCATCTCAAAAATTTGCCTTAAGCCTCAACATGTGTTGGTCGACCCTTTTAAACATTAGTTAGATGAAAACTATGAGTAGCTAAAAATATTTCATCGATATTTGATAAGGTAGCTACTACCCTTTTTTTTTTGAGAAACTACTTAAGGTAGCTTTTTTAAAAAAGCTCTTATTTTTAGCTATTAGCTAAAAATTTATTACAACTTTATACCATCAACAACACTCATTCATCATTATTTAGTAATTAATGATGTCCTTATATTTCATTTCACCATTTTCAACTAATTTTACCAAACACTTTTAATCAAATCAACTAATTTTTCAACTTTCAACTTTCAACTAGTTTTAACAAACACACTCTTACATATATTCATCTTTTATGGAAAAGTAATTTAAGCCATTGTTTTATATATATATATATAGTGATATCTATAAATATTTTTTTATAACAATGGAGTAAACAATATTGTTAATGCAATTATATATGCTCATTATTTGCCTTGTTGACACGTACGGAATGGATGCCACCCTATTTGCTTGTCTAGCTTGCATCTTATTTGAGTCCCACAACTTCGGAAGTTGCATATCCCCAATTTCCACTAACTTTTGTTTTCTTTTCTTTCTTTTCCAATACATTAGAATTTAGCCAGTGCCCAGTAGCAAGTCTTATCTACAAATTGGCTAATTATATTACTTGTTTATTGATTTTTAGAAGATTGTCCTTTTAACATTTTTATTCTTTCTGCCTCAGTGTTAGATTTTTGTTTGTAAGTACTACTTTTTCAATTACCTTTGTGAACTATATAATTTTTATCTTATAAATTATTGTAAAGTTTCATTTTATTCAAAATTTTTGGGAAACAACATTTATCTATTAATTATTAAGGTTTCAGTTATATGAGTTATACATTAAAACATATTAAAAATAAATATCTTGTAAATACAAGAAAATAAAACAAATTTTTAGTATATATTTTTGGGAAAAGAGTATATATAACACCCTAAATCTATATTCCTTTTATAAATAGACACCACAGACTTTTATTTTGTCTCAATTAATTCTTAAACTCTTATCGTTGTTGCAATAAGTCTTTTCACTAACATGAAGTTAAATGATTAAGATTAACAAAACCAAACTCAACCCTTCAAGATTTTGAGTTTAAAAAATTAAATGAAAAAAAACTTAAACTAAAAGCACACACCATAATGTTTCGCTTTTAGAATTTCAAATATTCTTAAAATTTGACAGGATTGAAGAATTAAAAAAAAAAAATTACTTCTTACATCTTATTTTATATATATATATATATATATGCTTTTAATATCTGAAACATAATCTTGAAAGATTAAGATTGATTATGTTTTTTTATGCATTTGGGAATTAAAAGACACCTAAACAAAACAGGGTGCAAACACCACCCAACTAAACAAAACCTAACATTACTCAGACAAAGACCCTAAGCCATCAAAGAGCAGCGGCGTTAAGTCAAACTGCGGAGGAGAAACAAATTCTCTGCAACCAAATCCTGGCTCCAAGGCTGCTTTTGCGAAGCAATCGACAAGGCTATTCGCTTCTCGAAGGACATGCATCCAGATAGCTACTTCAAAGAACTTTCCTGTCTCTTTAATTTGCTCAACCAAGGTCGAGAAAATGTTAGTAGTAGAGCACCCTTCATTTACCATTTTAATGGCTAATGTAGAATCAGATTCGAAAATGATATTTCGTAACACTTTCTGTTTTGCTAGTTTAGCTCATTTCAGCAAACCCCATAGTTTTGCTTCCAGAGCACTTGCACAGCTCAGATTCGCACCAAAAGCAACGATGAAGGAGCCGCAAGCATCCCTAACAACACCGCCACAAGCAGCTTTACCAGTTGTAGCTGAGAAGGCTCCATCAGTGTTTAATAGGGGTGTACAAGGGACGGGTTAGGACGAGTTGTACTTGGCCCTAACCCGGCCCTAAATATTGACCGGGCCAATTTTATAGGCCTTAACCCGTCCTTAAACCCGAAGCAACCCCGATAATCTAAAGATCAAACTAAGACCGGGCCTAAAGAGGACGGGCCGAGTTGGCCCGAACTACGATAAGATTGAGAAACGATTGATAAATTTAAGAAAAATATTTTCATGATGAGACAAGAAGCCTCTGGTGCATATATACATCTCTAATGCATTACTGCATGGATGAAGTTCCAATAGATATTTTCCAATAAATTAAATATATACCTTCTTGTTCTGCAGTCAAATTGATTGGTAGGAACAATAAAAAAATAACTTAACAAAGGAATTGAACCAGTAGTTAAAAATCCAAAATCCAAGCATATTTTGATGCTAGAGCAACTACTAATGTGTGAAGTGTGAACAACCGCAAAAGCTATAATTATAAATGCAACGTTGTAAAATATTCAATATCATTAAGTGAACTTTCTGTAAAAATATACCACCAAAATATACCAATATACCAATATATTCCTAATTTCCACTTTTCTAAGTCTTCTAGCCCTCTCTATACACAACCAAAATATACCAATATCTGTAAACACTGCAACTACATACAAAAAAAAGAACAACAACTATCTTGACTGCCCATATATACTCCACTGCCTATATATCTGAACCAAGTCTTCCAGGATTTTAAAGACAAAAAATATTAATCTAAATGTTCAGCTGCACGCAAAAAATTTTTGTTGGATTGTCTACTAGTCAATGTTCATAACTTGCTGCTTGTCATTTACTCCTTGTGGCTCTAGAATTTTAGTGAAAACATCTGCAAAATAAAAAAGACAGTTTATATGAAATGAAAAAATAAATAAATTAACCAATAATAGAAATAGAAATAAACTCACCATCAATAATCTTTTTAGTGCTATCAAATTGATCAAAATCTTGCTCATCAAATTTGAGGCCAGCAGGGCACAACCAATTTTGAGTGCAAATAAGGGCTTTACTCATTTTAGGAGACAAAGAGCTGTGGAAAACATCAAGAACACGCCCACTTGTAATGAAGCATGACTCAGAAGCCACAGTAGAAACCGGGACAACCAATACATCACGAGCAATTGCAGAAAGGATCCTATACTTTGAAGAATTTGCTTTCCACCACCCCAAGATATTAAAGTCATCATTCCCATCATCTATTGTGTCCTCTGTCAGATATCATTCAAGATCTGTCTTTTCTAAATTAGTTCTGGCCCTCTTCTATTTTTTCCAAACTTTCACCTTATTCACGAAAGCACCCTTGACACTAGGTAATCCTCTATGTGTCTCATCTGATGGTACTCTCTTTGAAGAATCTCCACAAACTTCACTTTCTTTGATTTCAGCAATACCTTTTGAGTAAAAATTGTACAATTCATCCAAGGATTCCTTAACCAAAGTAGTCATACTAGCTGCTAGATCATTGTTATATATATATATATATATATATATATATCCCTTAAGCTCCAAGTGACATAATCAAGTTTATATCGAGGGTCTAACACAACAGCAACAAACAATAGTGGATTGAATTTGTCAACATTTCCCTAATATTTATAGAACTTTTCCCTCATTGACAAGACCATGTGCCCAAAGGATTCAGGATGGTTGTTACTCAATGTTACCAACTCATAGCGTATTAATGCAATTTCATGAAAGCAATGGTTTGATGTCACATGCAAAGAGGCAGAGAAACTCAAAGTTGCTTCATAAAAAATTTTCAAAAAATGAATCAATAGCCTTGCATGCTGCCAGTCCAAATCTACAGGTGGACCAACCCTTTTCCTCTCCTTTTCTTCTTCTCGAAACCATTTTCGATAATCTGTTTCTAGATCATACATCCTATCAAATGCTTTTTCAAATTTCTCAGCATGTTCCAACATAATGTAAGTGGAATTCCACCTAGTTAGAACATCAGGGCACACAAGACTTTGACACTTAATCATTTCAGCTTCAATGCACTCTTTAAGTTTTTTTATGTCTTTGAGGAGAAGACCTAACATAACAACAACATTCCTTATGCTTTTAATAGACGATTGTTTTTCCTTTATGCCTTCATTTACAACCAAATTAATAATATGGGCACAACACCTCACATGCAAATATTTACCACCACATACAAGTCCACCCTTGGCACTAACTTTTTTTAAGGTATGAAATAACCCCATCATTTGAGCCTGCATTATCAACTGTAATCGTGAACACACTTTCAAATCCCCATTCTCTTAAACATCTCTCAATTTCTATTCCAATGGTTTTCCCTTATGGTTTTCAACTAGACAAAAGTTTAAAATTCTTTTTTGCAATATCCCTTCTTCATCAATGAAATGTATCGTTAAACACATGTAGCCTAAATTTTGGTTTAAAGTCCAACAATCGGTTTTCATACAAACTCGGATGCAATTCTTCATAAACCAAGCCTTTAGCTTTTCTTTTCATCTAAAAAGAGTTGGTAACAATCCCTTGCAACCGTCACCCTGGATGGTATAGTAAATCTGGGCCTTAATCGATTTATCATTTTGCGAAAAACCACACCCTTCTACAACCTTAAGTGGCATCTCATCACATATAACAAACTCAGCCACAACCTTTCTACAATCCTCCAAGTTATAGCCCACATTTGTCACACCTAAAACATCTCCTTCGCTGATTTTTGGCATATACCCATGAAGTGTCCCCTTTTTACCGTCTTTACTAAATATCCACTTGTGAGATCTATGCAAATGCCTATTTTAGAGAATTCGTGCCATGTTTATTTGGGTGACAAGAATAAATTGTACGACAATGATTGCACTTTGCCTTGTGTTCCCCTTTAGTTTCTGCTAAAGGAAGCTTAGTGAAATGATCCCAAACCATAGATTTCTTACTCTTACCCTCAACTACATTTTTATCACCTTCCCACTGGATTCCATTTGTTATTGGTGTCGCAACTATTGTAGGATTTAGGTTTGTAGCAAGGTTTGGGTTAGAAGTATCAGGCAATGTTCTTGTAGGATCTTCTTCCATTTGCATTTGCATTTAACTAAACCTAGATCGTGAAACCAAAAACATATAAATGACAGTCTACTATTTCCAAACACTACTTATCAATAAAACCAACTAAGTATTGTAATAACGACAAGGGAAGAGTGATACACACCTCCATCTCCAAGCAAGGCCTTCTTTTTATCTAATGTTAGATCCCTTTATTCAATAACAACTCCAAGTTTATAACCTAAAAACAAAATAGAAAAATATAATAACAGTTGAAGAAAGAGACAAATAATATACACCTATTGATCCAATATAAATAGAGAAATTGGAAAAGTATAGAGAAAACACAAATATAACGCAAATTGAATATACACCATGGTCTCTTAAGCACTACAACAATTGAATCATGAGGGAAAGGGAGCCACCACCATTATGGACATGTGAGACCAATACTAGGGGCTCTATTCTACCTTTTGGGACCTTATTTTGGAATGCATTCAAGAAATGAATTTTACAAAGGCGGGAAAGGGAGCCACCACCATTATGGACATGTGAGACCAATACTAGGGGCTCTGTTCTACCTTTTTGGACCTTATTTTGGAGTGCATTCAAGAAATGAATTTTACAAAGGCAAGCATTTGCTTTTCGTCTTTTGAGAGATCTTGAGATTAAGAAAAATCACTGTTGTCTGTTTCTTTTCTTAATGTGGTTGATTATTAGCAGGAAACACAAATACTTACATGTCTCATTCACATGTATGTGATGTGCATAGAATATATGTGGTAATATAAGCAGTGATTATGTAATGTGCATAGAATATTTGTGGTAAACTACACTCAGAAATTAAGATCATACAGGATATACTACCAAATTTCGTTTGTCTCAAGCCTTTCTTGTATTCTACCAAATACCAACCGGTTGTTAACTAAACCTATAGTTATTTATCTATCAGGCTCAATGTTTGATACTGCAGTTCACAGTTTAAATATAAAGATAAGATTCATAAGAACCCTAATAAGCAGGTTCAGCATTTTATTATTCTTTCTTGCCATTCTTGTTTCCTTTTATTGACTTTTACCTATTTTAAAGGTCAAATATGCCAAGTCTTCACAATAAATGACTCATTTTCTGATCAAACTACAACAGTTCAGCATGTAGGAAATAGCAATAACAAACAAATTTAGGAAAAGCTTGAAGAAAGAGGTACCTGAAGCGATGTATTCGAGGAAAGCCTCAAGAAAGCCTAAACCGAGCATCAGGAGGAGGAACCCACTTGATAGTTGCTACTTTCTAGCCCTGAAAATAAAAACAAAGCAATATCATTCAGTCAGGGTTAGGGGAAACAAAATCCAACCTGTAGATTAGGGGAAACGAATAGCCCACTTGATCGGCTCAACTATTAGATCGATGCAGAACTGCAGAGACGAAGAAGCGCACAATGACGTACGATTAATGGAGTAGGAAGATGATGGAGGAATGGAAGGGAACAACGAAGATTAGCACTGATGGGATTTAGGCAAGCGTACCAAAATTCCAGCAATATAATAGTAAGTAAAGAGTATCGTATCCACAGGAAACGGTTCAACTCGTAATGATTAGTGATCAGACTATCAAGTAAGAAACGGTATTTGATGTTTTGTATTGCGGAAATTGAATGCATAAAAGGAATTATGAAGAGTAGAGTAGAGTAAGATAGCGTTACTTGGATCAGGATTGAATTCCGTATCATCGCACCTCTTTTATATGTGAATCTCAAGATTATTTATGAATATATTTCTATGATACCTTAGCCAAACTATATTATTTTACCCCGAGTCACCAGTAGTAAAATACTCGAAGATAATCCATGCGGGTTCTCCCAGGCGACAAATTACCCCGGCTTGATTGCTCTATTTTTCCGTTCGTTAACACTATCAATTCATCCTATATTCCTATAGCGACTACTATGAGTACTTTTACCAATCAGAGTTCAAGTTTCCTACCTATCGGTTCCCTCAAACTCGCTGTTGAATTCACAAAACCATTTTCCAATGTATTTTATAAAAGCAACCTATAACTCCGGCACACAGGCGGAAGCTACGCATTAAGCAAAGTATAAAAATACCGATATCATAGAATAGGGATTCATAAACAATAAAGAGAATTCACATACAGTTGGGGATTGAATCAACTACATTCAATCCTATTGGAGAGTTTAGCTACGCATGGTAGCCATTACAGACCAATGAAGAAACTGTCACACTTTTCTTCAATCCTATTGGAACACGTTTCAGCCTTCCCTCTGTTTCCTCTTTTAACAACTTGATTTCTTCCTGATCTTATCCTTGTTTGCTTGGCTTTCCTTGTTTCCCTCCTTTTAGCTTGATTCTGTGTTTTATCTTGGCTTTGAATTTAAATTGGGCAAGTTATCCGCATAATCCTTGTTTAAATGGTTGCTGATCTTATCTTTATTCGCTCTCATTTAAACTTCAAATCTGCAGATCCTATCCTCAAATAATGCTATCTTTTTTTCTCATTTAAATCTCTCTCATAAATCTGCAAAATCAACAGATTTTATATTAAAATAGCATCAAATTCAAATTCAAATTAAATAAACACAATTATTACAATTATTAATAAAATGGGATTATTTTTTGGCATAAATTACTATTTTACCCTTTATAAGTGCAGTAAAATTACAAGAATAAAGCATAATTAGAACTTATCAAGCACCAACACCAGTAATAGAAGAGAACAACGACGCCGATGGTCGGAGGGCAAGGGGTGTCAATAAAGGCGAAGTTGGAAGGGAAGGGAAGGGACAAATGAGATTGGAGGCGGAAGGTGAAAATGTGAAAATGAAAAATGAAGTGAAAACCCTATCTCTCAATGTTATTTACTTAGTAGTGGTATAGAGAAAAGTAAAAAATAAAATATTAGAATATACGGGTCGGGTAGGGCGACCCGAGGGTCGACCCGAGCCCGTCCCTACCCGGTGCCGGGCCAGCCTAATGGACATTTTTATTGCATTTTTTGGCAGGTGGACCGGGTGTGTCCCAATTTATATGTGATGGGTCGGTCCGGGTCTGTGGGTCGAATCGGGCATTGTTCACCCCTAGTGTTTACCTTGTGCCAAAGCTTAGGAGGGGTACCAACGAAGAAGGTATTGATTTCTATCTTGATTGTTAATATTAGCTCTCCGATTTGAAGTGAATGCTATTATTATTACCTGGTACTGTTGTAATATCTGATTTTGTAGTTCCTGAATAGAAATTCTAACATTATTACAAATAATGTTATTCCTATGCCTCTATATAGCTTCTAATGCAATTCCATAAATCAGGGCTTGATTAGAACTCTGATCATTTCTCTTGGAGTAATTCAAAATTTTCAGTAACCACTTATGTAGGTTTTGACTTTGAAAAAATTGATAATTATTTGGTTCAGGTAACAATTTCCCCCATAACTTTGTTACCTCAAGGCAATCTCGAAAGAGATGCATAGATGATTCTGGTTATGACTTGCACAGAACACACAAATCCTTTGTAGATAGATTTTCGTTCTTCCTTTGTACATTTGTCAGAATAGCATAAGATGCTATTTTCCATAATAAAAGCCTAATCCTCTGAGGACCTTGCCAGGTCCAAATTTTATCAAAAAGAGGATTCTTTAGCCCCTTAGGAACATCAATAAGATACTCAAAGGCTGATTTTATTGTAAACCACCCCTCTCAATTTCCTTCCCATGCCAAAATGTCTTTGTTATTACTAGAAATAGGAAGAGCCTGCTGCATTATTTATTGCAAACGTCTTCAGGAAGAAGATGCTGAAAAAGAAAGACATCCTAAACTCCAGATACCTTAGTAAACTGAATTAGAGGCAAATTTAATTCAGATTCCTCTACTGTAGAAATAGTGTAGTTGATAAGGATTTCCAAACCTGGTATCCTTTTATCCATCCAAATTCTGATCCCTTCTTCTCCATTTCTAACTCTCCAAGCACAATTTGATAGTAACTTTTCCCAATTAGCACATACACCTTTCCATAAATTTGAATCTCCTACTCTACGCTTAACTGTAGGAATGATAAATTCACCACATCCATATTTAGCCTTTAGTACTTGAACCCATAATTCAGTGGGTTGATTAATCAGGGCCCATCCAATTTTCATCATGTAAGCATTATTAACTTCTCTAGCTTTATGGAGCCCTAACCCTCCAATTAGATTCACTAGATGAATCTTCCTGTTTGTTCCCGTATCTCCCCATAGGAAATTCCTACAACTTTTGTCTAACTCTTCACAAGTTAATGATGGTAGATAATTAGTTTGCATTAGATAAGTAGGCATAACATTTAGAACAAATTGTGATAGGGTGAATCTTCTAGCAAAAGATAGAGTGTCTGCCTTCCAAGCATTCAACCTATGCTTAGTTTTATGCAGGACTGCCTGAAAAGAATTCCTGGAAATTTTGGAATGATGAATAGGAACTCCTAGATATTTTCCTAGGTCATTTGTTCTTTGAAAACCCAGAGTTTCTAAAATTTCTTCCTTCACCCGCATGCAAACATTGGGTGAGAAATAAATCCTTGTTTTATCCTTACTTACCTTCTGTCCAGAGCTTCCACAAAATACATCCAGGACGGTTTGGATTATTTCCACCTGATCCATGGAAGCTTCAGCAAAAAGGATGAGATCATATGCAAAAGCAAGATGAGATATTCTTGGTCCCTTCCGCCCAATTTTGATAGGATTCCAGTATTTGTATTCCACTGCAAGATTAATCATTTGAAACAATCTTTCTATACATAAAATAAAAATATAAGGAGATAAGGGATCCCCTTACCTTATGCCTCTAGATGGATAGAAGGATTCAACACCTCACCATTCACTAAAACTCTCATTTGAGGGGTAGAAATACATGACCAAATTACTGAAATTAAATTTTCAGGCAACCCAATATCAGTTAAGGTATCTCTAACGAAATCCCAATTCAACCTACCATATGTCTTTTCTAGCTAAATCAATTATAAGCCTGTTTGATACAATTTTGTTTTTTAGTTTTTAAAAACTGTTTTTATAAATGAAATAATTTATTTATAGAATTTCTAATATAAAAACAGAAAAAATAAAAATAATTTTTCAAAACACCTAAAAGTAGATTCATAATTTTAGTTTTAAAAAATTAAAAAACAGTCACACTTTTCAAAACTATTTTTAAAAATTTTTAGTTAAATAGGTTTTTTTTTTCAGTTTTGTGTTTTTATAAACAGAAAACAATTTTTTAAAACTGTAAATAAACATGTTCGTAATTATATAATTTTATATTAATGAAAAGAATTATTGTAATAATGATAAAAATTTAAAAATTAATTAGATAAATTGAAAGTTCTTAATGCCTATTTATAAATAAAAAAAATATAAGTTGAGGGTGATTTTATACCGTCCGTCCTTCCCCTTAAGTTTTTTATTCCTTAGAATTGGGTAAAGATAAGACTTAATAACATTACAAATGACAAGCTGAATTCGTCAAACTAATAATTGTCTTTCTATATTTTAACATTGATTCCAACATCCATCAATGATTTGGATGTAGTATCCTGTTTTATTTTGTCTATTTGAGCACATTATTGACTAATATATATAATTGAGTAATATAGCAGAACAATTTTTTACAACTAATAGCACTATTGGTAATATATATTTCAATTTGATGTTAGCCTCAAAAAGTGACTATCACGTGCTTAACATCTTGTACATGGAATGGAAATCAAATCTCCCGTACTAATAATTAAGAGAGCATATATAGCGGGCATGAAGTAAGAGGAAGATGTGTGCGTCTTCTGAATTGGTAACATTTAATTTAATTGGAAAATTAGGAAAAAAATATAAGGAACAAAAATGATATGAATCCACATGTAAATATAGATAAATCATATGATTTTGATTTTATAAAAAAAAGTAATGTGATAAAATTTTACACAACAATCAGAATTTATAGATATTAGGACGCTTGTACCAGCTTTGAATAATTGTATCATTGCTTTACTACACAAGGGAGACATTACAAAGCTAGCAATAAATTAGAGGATGATGTGTCCAAAATCCAAATCAAAAGATTGATTTAAAAAAAAACACAATTAAACAACTAGACAAGAATTAAATTTGTGATTGACTACTTTTAAATAATCTCCATATAAAATGCTAAATGACTCGAATTACAGCAATAGATATGAATAATAATTTTACATTGTTACCGGTGTTCTTGTTTATTTTCACTGGTTTTTTTTTTTGTATTGTTATGGTGATTATTTATTTATTTTGTCTACAAGGCAGATATCCTTCATATGAAAATTGTTCTGCTATATAGTACTCAATTACATTTTTCTGTTCGAGTGGGGAATCCATATCCACATTCTATTTGAGTTATCATTATTGGTAATAGGACCACCTTAATTCATCACTATTTTTAATGAAAAAAATATCATTCCTATGAGTATTTAACGCAGCTGCATACCTAGGAATCGAATCCTAAATTAATGGTAAGTTAGAATAGCCCTTGACTAGCTAATTCATGCGTTTAATGATGATATTTTTTTAATATATGAATTAATGGTTAATTAAATAGAAAAACAAATGGATCATTGTTATAAGTTTTGGACTGGCTATCCACAATTAAATAATACTTTTTCATTAACATTAGTTGTCCGCAATTTCCAACACAACAAATTAGCGATTTAGATGCGAACGAGTAGTGTCGGCCACGATACCGTCGCTAGTAGCTAGCGTCGACTAGGCCAACACAAGGCTGTCACTAACATTGAATTTTATTTTATTTTTTTACATTTCTTTATGTAGCGTCAGTCAGACCGACGCTAACTTTATTAAATAGCGTCGGTCTCGCTGACGCTAATGGTAAAATTAAATTTTTTAATTTTTTTATATTTAGCGTCAGCTAGGGCGACGCTAAAGGGATTTTTTTAAAGATTATTTAGCGTTAGCCTTCGTAAAGTTCTGGCCGGCACTAAAAAAACCATTTCATTTATAAAAAATAGTTCTTAAAAATAACAAGAAATTAGCGTCGGCCAGACCGACATTAACTTTAGGAAGACCGATGCTATTTTTTTTGCCTTTAGCGTCAGTCTTAAATAAAAAAATTTTAAAAAAAATTAGTTTACTATTAGCGTCGGCTAGGTTGTCGCTATTTAATAAAGTTAGCGTCGGCCAGGCCGACGCAACAAATAAAAATGTAAAAAAAAATCAACTTAGCGTCGGTATGGCCGATGCTACTAACAACGGTATTGTGGCCGACGCTACCCGTTCGCCGCTAAATCACTGATTTTTTGTAGTGACCGTTTTCTATTTTTAAAAAGAGAAAATTGAAAAACTTGTTTGATAAAAAGTTTTTTAATAGCAATTTTGAAAACTGTAACTGTTTTTATGTTTTTAAAAATTGAAATTTTGAAACTCCTTTGAGATGTTTTCAAAAAAATGTTTCTTAGTTTTTATGTTTTTGTGATGAAAATGTGTTAATAAATCATTTCATTCGTAAAAAATAGTTTTTAAAAACAATTTTATAAACAGTTTTAAAATCTAAAAAACTGAACTCAATCAAACACACCCTAGTCTCTCACATATCAATTTGGAAGATATTTTAGAAAAAAATGTTAAATAGTTATCTATTGAATAAAAACCCTTGTATAAAATAAATTTGTCATTTTTTTTTCTGGCAAACCCAATACAGACATAAAATGGCTGGTTTAACTTTTGTTTTTTTTTACGAACATCATTAAACTCGATTGTTGTCCCTTGCTAAACAAGTAAAGAAGGAGTTCGGGACCATGAAATCCAACTTATCATTGAGCAAGTAATCATAAGCTAGCTAAAGAAAATTTTCTCTTAATGTCCTTTTAGCGTCCCTATCTTTATGGATGAATATATTTTCTCTAAATTGAGAGATTTATTTTAGAAAAAAATTAAAAAAATAATATTCGTTGACATAAATTAAAATAATTCTATATTTGATTATGATTTTAACTATTTATTTTCGAATTATAATATTTGATATTTCCCTTAAATATTATAAATGAATCTGATCTAATATATATAAATAATAGAGATTCTTATAATTGCTCAAGCGGAAAGCACCTTAAATAGTACTAATACATTTCTTTACATGGGAACCTATCTATCTACCTAAATGCTTAACAGCAAGCATGAGTGAGATGATTAGATGAAATATTCAATAACAAACAAAAAGCTATGAGGTGTTATCCACGCCTTGATTAAAGTTCTTTGGGTGTCGGTGTGTGTGTTTTCATGGTATCATTATACTTGCATACATTTACTATTTAAAGTGTGTACTAATTCAATCATGTTCTTGCATGTATATATATTGAAAAACAGTTATGTGATGCATTAATTAGTATAGGAAAAAAATAAAAGTAAAACATGATTAATTAACTATTATATTATTAATTTTAGATTGAAAAACAATTAATTAGTGTTTTATTAACAGCCGGCTTTTTGTGTCTTACCTCATTCCATTGTCCTGCATTCTATTGTTTATGAATGAGCTTCTCCAATGTCCCAAAGGCAAGAAAGTTTTTAGTACTCCCACAGTACCTATTCTTTTATAAAACAATTATTCTTTTATTCTAACAGTTTTCTGTTATTTTATTCTAAAAAATATAAAATAAAGTCAAGTATCCAGGAGGACTGAATATTTTTTGACAGATGGGAAATAAAAATGCAGGATATGGATATCAAGGTCAAGATTTTCCAAGATGCTTGTTGAATTAAAGTTAAAAATGGACCCGTAGGAGCAAATAAGTCAATATCTTCCACCGTAACCCTATAAATTTTCACTATCACACTCGACCGTTTATATAAAACAAAGTCAAAACATAAAAGCAAATTAATGTATCAAATGGGATGAGTGAGGAGTTTATTTTCGCAGCCAATGTTAAGTGAAGTGCCCTGTACTTCATCACATGACCCCTACCTTGAGGTTGAGGAGCTACTTTAATTCACTCACTAGGCTCATTGAATAGTTCAATTAATCAAATTGCCCATAACTCATTACGTGACGGTTGTTTAATTTGACCACTATCCTCAACGCTTATGCAAAATTAGTAATTAACATGGCAAGGGATGTAAGAAACTTTTCTTTAAAAACATCTTTATCTAGGACCTTAATTATGGTATTACTATTAGTATAATGATTTTTCCCCCCATTTTGATCTTAATGAATAAGGTAGGTAAAACCTGACTAACTACCGAGAGCAGTTGTAGAATTTTGTATATGGCTCTTAGCAGAATTTTCTATTCTCAGTTGTCAAGTGTATGCAATTCATTCCCCTTTTCTACAGTGGTTATTTCTTTGACTGTTTGGAGCATCTTCCAGCATCATTTGGGGCTTGCTTAACGGACAAAACTGCCCAATTGGTATCCCGTGAAACCAGAAATCACGAAGCACCTGGGTCCTACATGTTCAGTTTAATCACGCCATTTAGCCCGGCTTTAATCCCTTTATATACACCCTTTCCTACCTACATTCTCCTCACTCCTTTCCCTTCCTTCAATTCTCTTTCTCATTGCAAACATGACATCCACTTCACTCTCTCTCCTCTTCTTCCTCTTCTCTCTCCTCACCCCTTCCCTCATTTCCTCTTCCCCTGTTCAGGACCCTGAATTGATAGCCCAAGAAGTTAACAGGTAACTAAACCCCTCACCCTCTGTATTTCTCCTCCACATAAAATGTGCACTAACTGATCAATTCATTTACTTATCATACAATATATTTCAATTGCAATTTTTTAGAGTCCCACGTTGTCTAAACATGAAATGGAATAATAGTATATAAGTTTAGAGCAATTCAATTCCTAGTTCACAGACTAGTATTTTTAGTTGAGTTCTACCAGGTCCAAAATCTGATTTAATTTTGGTGTAGGAAAATCAATGCCTCTATTGCTAGGAGGAATTTGGGGTACCTCTCCTGTGGGAGTGGAAACCCAATTGATGATTGTTGGAGGTGTGATCCTAACTGGGAGAAGAACAGGCAGAGGCTAGCAGATTGTGCAATTGGTTTTGGCAAGAATGCCATTGGTGGGAGAGATGGTAAAATTTATGTGGTCACTGATTCTGGAGATGATAACCCTGTGAGCCCCAAACCAGGAACCCTTCGTTATGCAGTGATTCAAGATGAGCCATTATGGATCATATTTGCAAGGGACATGGTGATTCAATTGAAGGAAGAACTCATCATGAACTCATTCAAGACCATTGATGGAAGAGGCGCGAGCGTGCACATTGCTGGTGGTCCATGCATAACGATTCAGTATGTGACTAATATTATAATCCATGGTATAAACATACATGATTGTAAACAAGGTGGGAATGCTATGGTGAGGGACACCCCACGGCACTACGGGTGGAGAACTGTATCGGATGGTGATGGTGTGTCCATCTTTGGTGGAAGTCATGTATGGGTGGACCATTGTTCCTTATCTAACTGCAATGATGGGTTGATTGATGCCATCCATGGGTCCACTGCTATTACCATCTCAAACAATTACATGACACACCATGATAAGGTTATGTTGTTGGGTCATAGTGATACATACACTCAAGACAAGAACATGCAAGTCACAATAGCTTTTAATCACTTTGGAGAAGGCCTTGTTCAAAGGATGCCAAGGTAAATTAATCAATTAATGTTTCCATTCCAATTTTCTTTAATTTGTATTGAAAAGGGGGGAATTTGTCAAAATGAATGTGTATGTGTATGTGTTGTTACTTTGTCAATACTCCTAACATGTGGGTCCCGGAGAGTGATGAAATTAGAAAATGTTTGTGATGGTTGCAGGTGTAGGCATGGATATTTTCATGTGGTGAACAATGACTATACCCACTGGGAAATGTATGCAATTGGGGGAAGTGCTAATCCAACCATCAATAGTCAAGGAAACAGATTTGTTGCACCTGATGACAGATTCAGCAAAGAGGTAATGTATAACTTTTTTAAAGCCTTGTTTTAATTTTTTCCTAACTCTAGTAAATTTTTATGATAAGGTATATTTAATATTTAATTATATGATGGGAATTTGTACAGGTGACAAAGCATGAGGATGCACCAGAGAATGAATGGAAGGGGTGGAATTGGAGGTCAGAAGGAGATTTAATGGTAAACGGTGCGTTTTTCACAGCTTCAGGGGCAGGAGCATCTTCAAGTTATGCAAGAGCTTCAAGCTTAAGTGCAAGGCCATCTTCTCTAGTGGGTACAATAACAGGTGGTGCAGGTGCACTTGTCTGTAGGAAAGGTTCTCGTTGCTGATTATGACCCCTCTAGCTAGTAACTGTCTCTGAAGGCCGGTCAATTAATTCCAAAAATGTTATTATAAGAAGACAAAAGGGAGTGAAGTGGGAAAAAGAATGACCTTATAGAATATGGTCATTTATTTAGCTATAGGATATACTTTCCCTATGATTTCCTTCCTCCATTCTTTTCTTTTTACATTGTTTTCTACTATTTAGTCCTTTGTTTTGTTTTTTTTAATTTTCTCTACTTTTTCCATGATACTTACAACCTCTGCCTATTAATTAACCTCATGGAACCAAATAGGAGAATATGGTCCAAGAGAAAGAAAGCAAGGGCAGAAGAGTTGATATATGTCATCTATGTATAAATTTTTTACATATTTCTATGTTGAACCTCTAAGTCTCAGATCAATCTTTCTTTTCTCTTAATTTCTCTGTGACCGACACATGCGCAGACACACAATGTATAGTGTTGACTAAGACCAGAAAAAGTGAAAGCAAAGCAGGTGCAATAAATAGAAGATCCAATCCAATCGAGAAGAATTGAAAATTAAATACTTGTCCCGCCAATCAAGCTAGAACAGTAGGTGTACATTGGAGATATAAAAAAAGTTCAACGACCGAAATAACTGTTAACTAATCGGACAAAACAAACAAGGTACAACTACAAACAAACTGAGTACAAATTTTATTTTATTCACATCTTATTTCTTTTTTTATTATCATATTTTTTTTATTTTTTTTTCACTTCTCTCACACTTCAATTGAGAGATACTTTTTTTAATGTCATTTATTTATTTATATTGTGTTTGAATAGAAAAAAATTAAGGATTTAATTAATATACACTGTCAGGGTAAAAAAAATTACGCAGACATCCAATGGTGTGCCGCCACATTATTTAACGAACGTGACACCTCATGTGTTATTAAATTCAATAAATGTCGTGGCAATACATCATTGAATGTTTGTGTAAAATTTCTTTACACTGACAGTGCATATATATTAAACTAAAAAAGTAAAGAGAAAAATGGGAAAAAGAAAAAATGAAAAGAAAAAAAATATCTCCCAACTTATTTGGTTAAATGGAAAAAAAGATAGAAGGGAAATAAAAAATACATAAAAATATGATTTTACCCTTATAACATAAATTTGTTATTCAATAGAATAATAACAAGACAAATGAAAGTGAAATATTGAGTGGGCTTGTTGAAAAAAATACTTGATTAACAAATTAAGATAATTGATGATCTAGAATTTTCAACTACAATTAAAAAAATAGTAGTACAAATAACTTCTAAAATGTGATAATTGTTTGAGGGATCACAATTCTGTACCCTTTCCTAACAGAGAGTTTTGGTACCTTTTTATTTATTTTTTTATTGAATGAAGACATAAAGATTAAAGCTATATAGGAATAAGTCGTGTACTTCATATTAAATCATTTTGAAGACATAAAATGGATTTTGAATGAGAAACACGTGTATTGTAAATGATAATGTGAAAAAAATGAGGGAACACAATAAAAAATACATAATAATAGTTATAGGGGGTCAGAAAGTTTTTAAAAAAATTAAAAATATAATTTCTAATAGTTAAAACATGTCCACAACTGTAAAAATACTAAGATCATTTAAAAAAATTAAGAAAAATTAACTAAATGGTTAAAGAGTAGAGGTGTCAAAATGGGCCGGTCTGACCGGGCGCTCGCCCGAACCCGCAATATGGGAGGACTTGGGCACTTAAATTAGATGCCCGAATTTTTGCCGGGCTTTTTAGCCCGGAAATAAAAAAGGCCGGTCTTAAGCGGGTTTGGGCCGGGCTACCCGATCGGGCTAACGGGCGGCCCGCTTTTTTTTTAAAAAAAATGCCTTGCTTTTTTAAAACATTTATTATTTGTAGGATATAAAATTATAGATTTAATTATTAACAAAGTCTATTTTTATATTTCAGAATTTGATGGTGAAGATGATGATGGTGAGAGGGAAGAAATTGTTTGATTACACCAATCTTTCTCAGGCAACTCCAACTTGAAGTTTTATATTTCATAATTTCATTTTATTTGAATGTTTATTTAGTTTCATTACTTTCATGGGATTGATGGATGAATGTAATTTAATGTGATGGAGATTTATTTAAAATGAATGTTTTTTAGTTTCATGGGATTGATGGATTAATGTGTTTGAGATTTGTTTAAAGTGTTGAATGTGATTTATTAGGGTAGATTATGTTTTTAAATGATTTTTATAACTAAATTGTAATTTTTTTTAGTTTTGTAAAAGTATAATTGTTTACAATTTTTAATGAGCAACATTTTTGAATAAGTTGGTTTTTTTAACCGGGCCGGCCCGCACAAGCCCGTTACCCGCATAGGGCCGGGCTAGGGCACTAAGTTCACAGGACCGAATTTTTGCCAGGTATTTTAGCCCTGCCCGCACAAGCCCGCTACCCGATGCGGGCCGGGCCGGGTAGCCCATTTTGACACCTCTATTAAAGAGGATACCAAAACCCTCTCTCGCTAGAGGATACTTTAGAATTTCCCTTGTTTGAGGCGAGGACTCCAAAATCATAATTTTGACAAAAGTTTACAAGACATTAAAAGTGTGTTTGGATGGAGAATTTTAGAATTCTCAAAATTGTAATAGACAATATTGAGTGAAGTGTTAAAATGAGAAGAATTGACAATGACAAACTTTTTAGTTTGAACATAAAAGAGAAATGTTAAAATTCTCTCTTAATATTTGTCATTTGAAATTCCCCTATTTGTCTTAAGAAATACTTCTATTTGTCATTTGAAATTCTTTCTTCTACTATTTTAATACATGAATTCTAGTAATTTTAAATTTCTTTATCCAAACATTTTGGTAAACTTTTTTTAAAATCATGATTTTGGGTTCACCAAATGAAAACCAATCACTCTATAAATAACTCAACAAATTTTGGCTTTCGATTGCCATGTTACTGGTTATTCCATCATTGTCATTGTTGTCTTTTAAATGTGATAGCCGTAGTTTTCTCACATGGCTTTGTAGTGGTGAAGAAAAAAGAGGGATGAACTAGCTAGAACAAAGAAAAAGAGGACAATCTTGAGAATGAGAGCTGCTATCACATTTCATACATGTTTTTTTTTTCACCATTGATGAAGAGAACTTAATTATTTGTGGGTTCCACGTTTTAAAAAAAAAAAATCTTCTCTTTCATGCACATCTAAACGTGGGATTGGGACACATACATTTTTTATTCTAGCTCTCTACTCTATATTTCTCTCTTCACTCAAAATAATATGTATTTTTTTATTCCCTTTGTTTTTTTATTTGTTCTTTTTAAAAGAAAAAAAATTGTTCCTATATATTTATCTTGTAATGTAAAATGATTGGATTTTGAATCAATCGATCTTGGAGAAAATAATTATTTTTTAATAAATATAAGGTTTGAAAAAAAATTATAATTTAGTGTTAAAAAAATCACTCACACTAGAGGTCAAAAATGGGAATACACACAAAACACATCATAAAGAAACACTTTTATCTATGTACAAAGAAACACTTCAATAAAATATTTATTACCCGAACATGATTGCAAGTTTTGTTTTTGTGAAAGATTTGAAAAGTTAACCTCAAGTAGTGTGTCGTATTATAAACTCAAATACCCCACTTTGGAGGAATAATAAATATAAATATTTTTTTAGTGAAGTAAAACAAATTTCGATAGGATACATATTTAAATTTCCACTCATCTGCTTGAGATGTGATAAATATAACTTTCCATACTGAAACATCATTCATTCACCCTAAATTTCTTTAAAAAAAGAATAATAAATATTCACTCGCAAGTAATGATCAAATAGACAGTTAAAAATTAAATTCTATATATGAATTTGTTTTACTTTTGTTTATTCCCCTCAATTTTTTTAAATGATCTGTAGAAAGGGAGGGGGTTAAAAAAAGCCACCTAGCATACATGTTTGAATGTTGCTACCTCCAATTAAAAAGCCAAAACGTGGAAGACATATAACCGCAGTGGTTGATTTATACCGGGGACATTTCATATGCTTTTAATTCTTCTTTTGACCTAGATTAATATTCTCTCTCAACCAGCAACCCAAAATTGAGGCTAGCTCTTGAATGTAGTAAAAAATAAATAAATTAAAAAAAGTGCCCCGACAAAATACTCAAAAGTTACAAATCCCTTGCATGAGTTTGGGAGAAGATGGGTGAATCGGCCACTACAAATTGAACTTTGAGCTGAGAGCAAAATGGGTGGGTGGGGGAGAGGAAAAAGATAAAAATGCACATGGCATGGCCTGGGTGACCCTCCCTCTTATGTGGAACTTCTTTTCGTGGACGCATTTGATGTGTTTCTCATTGTGTGCGACATTTAAATTAAGGTTTTAAATTTTACAATACTACTATTTATTTTTTAAAAAAATGGAATATATTATTGTGCACTTTCTTTCTTTTTGTTTTTCGGTAGTTTGTGCACTTTCTTGAGTTGCTTTTCCCTCTTTCCATACACACGTTACTCGCTATTTTTCCAAAATTCTTTGGGCCAAGCTGCCATTTTTTGTGGTCCACCGTTACAAATGTTTTGCTTGGCTCTTGTTTTAGAATGTTTTATTTTCATAAATATAAATGTTTCGAATATTCATTTTAAGGATAAATGCAAAAACATTTTCACATTTCTTTATCTCTATTTATTTATCCAGTATATAAAATTATATATTTTTCTTTTTTTATGTTTTATCCATTTTTTATTCTCTTATTTTCTCTTCATATTAAGAACTACTAGTAATCCAAAATAAATTCATAATTGATATTTAACTTTAAATTTACTATAAATTTTATTAGTGCCCCGCCATATCCCTCCTACCTTAATTAGTTATCAACAGTAGCTTTTGTCATCTCTTATTATAAATTTATAATCCCTACTTACTAATTACTATTTCCTGTTATTATAAATAAACAAAACTGCGGAAGCTTCCAAATGTGGTCAGTGATGGATAGCCATTGTTGGCTTAGCTCTGCTCTTGCACATGCAGGGATCCAGTGAAAACTGAATAACAACAGTAATCATTTTCATAAGGATAGTCTCTGTCACACTTTTTTTTTATCGCCTTTAAGCCACACATTGGTTGATAAATATAAAGTAAAAATTTAAAGTCTAAATATATTTTTGTCCCTAAAATATTGCGATTTTTTTATTTGATTTATCAAAATATTTTTTTTGAATTAGTCCCCCAAAAATTATAACACATTTTCATTTGGTTCCTAAGTTAGTGCACCATTAAAAGTAGTTGTTAAATGCTTTTGTGGCAGCTTGGGTGGATAAAATAATCCTAAATGGCATTTCCATGTGTCATCTTAGGCATCCTACATGAATTATAGGAAAGGTTGGACATATTCTCACGTGACTTGTGTTAGGGCACAGTACCTTGTGGTAGAATGAGTTTACATGAACGATGCTCTGCTCCAACGATTGACCTTGTGTGAGTGCTTGATAGTGTGTGAAGAAATTTGTGTTGTAGCTTGAGTGAATAAATCGTCGTGTGAGATTTATTGTAGTGAAAGGGTTCAAAAGGTAACGTGTTTCTCCCTTTAGTGTAGCTACATAAGGAAGAGGAACCATGAGGGGTAGAGGAAACATGAGGGGTAGAGAAATAGTGCCAACTCCTCAACATGAAGGCACTGCATTTGACCAAATGCAAGGCAGTGTAAATGTGAGAATTTAAAACCTTGTGGATTTGATTTAACAGGTGTAACTTAACACGTGAAGTTTTGATTTCCAAGGATGTTGGTGGATCAATAACAGTTAGAGGAAGGGGAGAAGTATTTGGTAGGGGAAAGGGAAGCAGCACCAGTGGATAATGTAGACGTAGGGTTTTGGAAGAATTTTTAGGGATTTCTATGATAATTAGGGATTACTTAAATTTAAAAGGATATATGAGCTTTCATGATACATGGGAATGTCATTTAGGATTATTTTGTCCACCTAAGCCGTCAAATAAGCATTTAACGGAGACTATTAACGGTACAACAGAAGGACCATCAATCCCTGTTGGTTATATATGTACAATTTTATTTCCATTTTATGTTTTCTCTTTTTATGAAGTTTTCTATTAATTTTCTTTAACCATGTAATTGAATTTTGTTTTCGAGCTGCATTTACAGGAAACTCATTTGCAAAGAAAAAATATAGCCGCCTAGTTTAGCCCAAGGTAGTTGATAATTCTTTCCGGTTTGCCAAGTAACAATTAAGAAAAAAAGTGTCACTTCAAAGAATTTCCATTATTAATTTTAGGTAACTATAATGATCATTCATCAAGAAGTTGTGATTTAGTTGACAATACAAATTGAGATTGTGGGAAGAGAATTTAGGAGTAAGATTTTTTTAGTTGTACAGGTGATACATGTGGTTAACACACACATATACACTACTTCCTACGTCTTGAATATAAGTAAGTTAACTAATCCACGCTAATTAAGAATCACTACAACAAATCAGGAAATTAGATGCCAACAGGTAACGCGGGCCTTCAAACTGTCGCTACCAGCGACGATCAGGCTGACACTAGGCCGCCGCTAGCGCATTAAATGTAAATTAAGATCAAAGCTTGATTAAGTATCTAAACATTTGTGACGGTCAGGCCAACGCTAGATTTAAAATTGAAGCGACGGTCAGATCTTCACTAACATTTAAATCTCATTAATTTTAGGTCAAAAATTCAGATTTGTTTGGGCTGCGACACGTGGTCGTCCCTACGTTATGGTTTAAATTTAGTGTCGGCCTTTAAATCTAACGCGCTACATAATCTTTCCTCCTCCCCTTCCTCCCTTCTTTCTTCTTCCCACTGTCTGCAACTCCCCTTCGTCTCCCCTCTAGGGATGTCAATGGGGCGGGGCGGGGGCGAGTAGAGCACTATCTGTATCCATATCCGTTAAAACTAATGGGTACCCATACGGGTAACGAGTACTCGCTGGTATCCATTAATATTTAAAAAAATTAAATTTTATAAACAGAAAGAGAGAAAATGTTATATAATATATTATAATATCATATTATATATATAAATAATCATTATATAATATCATTATATGTGTTAATATATTAAAAATATCATTATAAAATAATATAAAATAAATTATATCTTATCTTAAAATAATAAAAAATCATAATATTCAAATATATGTACGTCCCCACCCATTATATAAATAAGCGGGTACCCATTACGAGTATATCCATGGGTACGAGTTTTTTTACATCCTTATAACTCCCCTTTGTCTGCAACTTCCCCACCGTCCCGCTCACTATTACTCATCTTCCTTCTCTATTGTCCCAAACCTTCTCCATCTCTCAATCTGCCACGACCAACAGTGCTCCGCCGCTTCCACACCGCTCCGTCGTCGCCCAACCACTCAGGTAAGTTTTGGGTTTAATGTTTTTAAATTTTATTTATATTAATTATTTATATTTAAATTATGTTTTAATTACATAATTTATATTATATAATAATTAATTAAGTTTTTTTATATAATTTATAATTTTATTAATAATTCTTTTTTAATTATTATATAATTTAATTAGTTATTAATAATTCTGCTTAATTATTATATACAATTATAATTATATAATTTAATAATGAGTAAACTAGCAAATTAATCCCTAACTTTTTTAGGGTCATGCAGTTTAGTCCCTAAGAAATAGAAAACCTCGATATAGTCCCTGACTTCTTATTTTTTTTCTTTCACTATAGTCCAACTGTGTGCTTCACATTAATTTTTTTATGACGTGTCATGTTTAGTGACACTTTGTCTCACTGTTTGTCACTATAATGTCCACTATGACACAAAAATGATGTGATTTTGTCAAATTTATAGCTTGAAAGGCTTCAACTCCAACCGTTGTGTGCTTCCCTATTTTCCCTTTTTCTCTCTCCTCCCCCTTTTTCATTGGAAAGTCTCAACTCCAATGTCGTTATTTTTGTGCCCCGATGGCAAATAGTGTGACACCATATCACGAAACGTGACAAATCATAAAAAAATTAATGGGAAACACATAGTTGGACTATAGTGAAAGAAAAAACAAAAAGTCAGGGACTATATTAGGGTTTTTTTATTTCTTAAGGACTAAACTGCATGACCCTAAAAAAGTCAGGGACCAATTTGCTAGTTTACTCTTTAATAATTGTACCAGAGAAGCTGTAGGGTGTGTAGAGGAGACATGTGAGACTTTAATATAAGGGTATGTTTGCGAGTTGACTTTTGGAAAGAAAGGAGGGAAGGGAAGGACTTATTTGAAGCCATTCCTCCTTTGTGTTTGAAAGTTTGGGTATTTTACAAAGTCTTCTCGTTTTCTCCCCTTCTTTTCCTCATCTAACTCTTCCCTTTTTCTCTCTCTTCTAAACTCATAAACACACCCTAAAGGTATTAAAGGAATTTAATAGAGTAAACTAGCACTTTCGTTCTCGACTTTGACAACGTCTTGTAATTTCATCCCTGACTTTTCCAAAATAGAACTTTAGTCCCTGCAACATGCACTTTAGTCCTTGACTTTATTAAAAAAAAACATGCATTTTAGTCCTCGACTTTATTAAAAAACATGCACTTTAGTCCTAAAGTGCATGATTTTTAATAAAGTTAGGGACTAAAGTGCTATTTTAGAAAACTCGAGGACAAAATTGCAAGACGTTGTAAAGGTTGAGGACGAAAATGCTAGTTTACTCGAATTTAATATAATAAAAAGGGAAAGGGGATGAGTGGGAGTTAAAACTTAAAAGGGATCTGCTAAAACCCTAGCCCAATACTATAGGACCAAAACCAAAGTAACGTTGAAATAGGACCATCTCTCCTTGCTTCGGCCCATTATGGATTAGTTCCGTCTGGTATAGTCGACATGGTCATCACCATATGCACGTTTCGACCCAAAAAAAAACATCCCCACATGCACGGTAATGTCCAGATAGTATCTGGACTTTAACTTGGAATATATTACACTTCAGATCAACAAAAAAAACTCCATATTTCGGCATTTTTTTTTTTGGTCGAATCCATATTTTGGTATTTGACCCAAAAATAATAATCTCCACATTTAGGTAGTCATCCCATGGCCAAGGAGTGGATGGCAGTTGCTAGAACGGCCAGGCCCACATCAACATGTTACATGTGAACAAAAATGAAATAGAAGATTTCTGTCATCAATGAAATTCACGAGGTTATCATCTTATACTCCCTCAGGTCCTATTTATAAGAATCTTTTTGAAGGTCGGTCTTGATCCTTTTTGTAAGAACTTTTTCAGATTGTCATATGTATTAATTATTATTTGACAAAAATACCCCATTAGTGGAGGTGAGTGGGTAATTAATTAGTAGAGAGGATATGATACAATTGAGTAATTAAATAGAAAGAGAAACATGATGGGTCTCAATAAATTCAAGGGTAATTTAGGAAATATGATACACATTCATGATAAATTTATTGTAATCAACTAAATTAACCAACTTTCTTAATTCGATTAAAAGGTTCTTATACATAGGACCGGAGGGAGTATTACTTAACATTCAATTTATAACTATCAATTTTTTTATATATATTTTATGAACTATGAAGCTCATTGTGATTATTATATTGAAGATATATAATTTTATAGTTGAAAAATTAATAAAATATATATTTAATAAAACATCATAACTGAAAACAAAAATAAAAAAATATGATTACTTCACCAAATATATCTCTCATTGAATGTATTTTAATTTAATATTTGTTAACGTGCTCCACGCCGTGCTCGCGAAGTAGCATTGTAGCAAGCAATACATCATGTGATAATAGGCAGTGGTAAGCATATGAGATTTCCACATTTGAAAAAAAATAAGTTTTAATAGTTGTTTTAGTTACTATAAATATAAATCGTTTTTTATTTTAATTCTTGGAAAAACAATTCTTAGTTTTTTATTTTTGTTTAATTTTTCTTTAGTCACGTCAGATGTAAGTTAAATGAGGAAAACCCAATTATGCCCCTGTTCCCAATATGATATGAGTAATAGTGAAACCCTTTCCTCATCGTTTTCCTTTCCCCAATCGTTCGTTGGCTTCTCCATCAGACTTGGCTTCACATCGCCACAGTCCTTCTCAATCTCACTATCATCGCCGACCAGTGAAGCTACTAAATCCTCCAAACTGACATTTAAGGGTGGGAAGAGGCAAGATCGCTCGTTAGGAGCCTACTACATGGCCTATATCAGGCTCAGACCAAGTCAGACCAATTTATTAAATACATCAGTCTAAGGCTTTTTCAAAAGCCTTTAATAGCAAAACAGGTCAGGCTTCAAGCCATAAAAAGGCATTTTGAGTTTATCAGACCGACCTATTTAACTAAATATAAATAAAATACTAATATTTTTTATATTGATTTTATTTTTATAAAGATTTTTTATTATTTTTTCTTATAATTATATATTTATTAGCTTATATAAACAATTAAGTATGTTAAAAACTTGAGCCTATAGGTCTATTCAAATATATGTTTATGATATATTCAAGTACCTTAATATAAAACATGCTTTTAAACAGGCTTTCGAGCATGTCATACTTTAAATAGGCAAGATTCAAACCATAAAATAAAGCCTATGTCATGTAAACATGACAATGCCATGGATTTAATGTGCAGGTCAGGCTTAGGCCTTGGAAAGCCTAACTTGACTCTACCTATTCTCATCCCTAATGACACCATTCACATTCCTCTGCCTCAATTCCCTAAATTTAAACCCCTCGTCGCATTTCATGAGAAGTGGTGGTGGTGGTTGATGGAGTAGGGGGGGTTGACGATTTTGGGAGTGGGTCGGGTTAGGATGAGAATACGACCATGGGGTTTGTTAAGTGCGGAAACGACAGAATAGGAAGCAGAAGAGTAAGAAGAAGGGGAAGGGTTCTTTGGTAGGTGGGTGGTGTTGGTGTTGCTCCTTATGGCTTTTACGTAAATGTGATTGAAATTAATGGAAGCATACTTGTTATTTTTTGCCATCCACCACTATCTAGAACAATCGGAGGGAGAGAGATCGAAAATGGCTTCTACAAAATGCAAGAACCAGAGGGACGAATGTGGTCTGAGAATCACGATTCCAATTTTGCTTCTTACGACCAATTTGAGTTGGATTCAATTTGGAGCAATGAATGAAGGATTCGTCTTCGATGGCGGGGCTTCGGCGGAGTACCTCGAAAAAGAGTTTTTTGTTGCCAATTCTCAATGCTATGACAAAGAAAATGAGATTATGAAATCAACGATGAACGTTGAAAATGAAGAAAATGGTTCTTTAAGGTTTGTTTATTACTCCCTCCGGTCTCAAATATAAGTAACAAAAAATCCACTTTTGTTGGTCTAAAAGTATAAGCAAATTTCAACTAACTTTTCCTTATTTAATGACCTTGGACTAAAATATCCTTTACTTAAATTCAAATTGTTCTATCCAGTGACCCTATTTAATGAACCATGTAGAGATAGTGTTTCCACTTGGAACAAGTTTCAATAAAATTGGAGTCTCCTATGAAGGACAATTTAGAGAATACAATTCATTTTTAGATGACATCAAGAAAATTTAATGAAGTTAACTAACATTTCTTAATTAGCGTGAATTAGTTTTTTTTTTGCTTATATTTGAGACCGGAGGGAGTATATATGAAGAATTGAAGAATTATGTTTTGCTTGTGGCATGTAATGATTGATTCTTTTGAGTTCGTGTTTGTGTGAGAACTATTCTTGCACGAGTCAGTCCAAATTTCATCCATGCTCTCTTATGCCATTGTTTTTTTATCCCTTATCCCCAATCATTGTCATTATTGTATGTATTTTGTATTTCCGACTGAATTTCTGTATTTCACATTATGAGTCTGTTTAGTAAGACATTTTAGCTAGAAGAAACCTGAAATTAGTAGCTAAAATTTTTTATCAGTGTTTGGTAAGGTAGCTTTTTTAAGTAGCTACCAACTTTTCTTAAAAAGCAACTTGAGGTAGATTTTTAAAAAAGCTCCAATTTTCAGGTCCTGACTGAAAATTTATTATAAGTTTATCCCTCAATTTATAATTACCCATTTTCATCATTATTTAATAATTAATGATGTACTTGTATGTCATTTTACTAGAGCTGTCAAAACGAGCCCAACCCGGTGAGCCAACCCGTGTAAACCCGGCTCACCAGTGGGTTGGGTTGAAAAAAAAGTGGCTCACTAGACCCCGGGTAAATCTGGCCCGGCTCACTTAACCCGCGAGCCAGGCCGGGTTAGGGCCGGGTTGAGCCGGGCCAACCCACCAATTTTGAAAAAAAAAAAATTTGGCCACTGGACGTGGATGCCCAACTTTAGGACCCGAGAGGGATTGTGACACTTTACTTAGGGTTTCTTTCTTTCAATTTGTGCCTCCCTCCTTCCCTCTCAGACTTTCACTCTTACTGTCTCACACACTCATGAACCCTAGCGGCGCGGCCACCGTTCTTCCGTCCGATCGTCACAGAAGCGCGGAGCGGCCTTCCATCACCAGTTCAGACCTTCACAGAAGCGCGGCGCGACCCTCGTTCGTCCGTCACGGAAGCGCGGCGCGACCCTCACATCGTCGGCGTCGTCGTTCTTCGAGTCGAGACCTTCGTTCCTCGTCGTTCCTTGTCCCCTGTTCTCGGTCGTTTGTCGTCGTTCGTCGGCGTTCTCGGTCGGCCTCCCCTGTTCTCCTCTGTTCTCGACCGGCCACCGTCGTTAAGGGTTCTCCCGTGTCTTCAGAGCTGGATTGGAGTTCAGAGTTGGACCGGAGCTCGTCTGTGTCTTCATCTTGGAAAGTTGTGTCTTCATTGAGGTAATCTCTGAGTAATCTGAGACTTTGAGACTGAAAATTTGCGATTGTAACTGTGCAAAATTGTCATTGTGCTTGTTGTAATATCTGATTAGCATCTGAAACTGTGTCTGAGTACTAATCTGAGACTATGATTGAGTAGACTGAGAAATCTGAGACTGTGACTGAGTAATTTGTGACTGTTATTGTTGTAATCTGAGTTAGAAAATTCCGTGATTGTGTTTGTTGTAATCTGAGACTCTGTGACTGGGTAAATTTGTGATTATGTGCTTGTTGTAATGTCTGACTAAAATCTGAGACTATGTAATGCATGACTGTGCTTGGTGTAAATTGTAATCTGAATAAAATTGCTTAGTAGTTGTGTTTGCATTGCATGTAATTTGCAGAATGGAATCTGAAACTATCCTTCAAAGTGTCAATTGTATTGATGATGATCCAAGGGTTTGTGATGAAATTGTGGCTCCTAAGGCCAAATCTAATCCAACTGAGAAAGAGATTGGTGATGTTGAAAGAGAGGGTAAGAGGCTTAAAACATTTACTTTTGAGGTTTGGAAACATTTTACTAAAATTGGTGTGAAAGATGGTAAAGAAAAGGCTAAATGCAATGCATGTGGGCAAGAGTATGTAATTGGTGGTTCTAAAATAGGCACATCAACACTATTGCGTCATTTGAAAAAGTGCAAACTTATCCCTAGATATCAAGATGTGGGTGGATTGTTAATTGATCATGCGGGGAAGTTAAGGGCTAGGGAAATTTACCATAAGCGTGTCCGTGAGGTTATTTCTATGGCTATTATTGAGCATGGACTGCCCTTTAATTTTGTTGAATATAAGTGGATTAGGGAATTGCACTCATTGTTAAATCCGGATGTAAAGCATTTGAGTAGGAATACTGCTGTTGCTGATATTTGGAAATTTCATCTTGAACAAAAAGAAAAATTGAAACATGCCATGCATAGATGCCATAATAGAATTTGTTTGACATCTGATTGTTGGACTGCTTATACTCAAGGGGGGCACATTTGCTTAACTGCTCATTTTGTTGATTCTAATTGGAAGTTGAATAGTAAAATTCTTGCTTTTTGTAAATTGGAGCCTCCATATACTGGTTATGATATGGCAAATAAAATATTTGAATGCTTGACTGATTGGGGAATAGATCGAAAAGTTTTCTCTATCACTTTGGACAATGCTAGTGCCAATGATAATTTGCAAGGAATTTTAAGTGAGATGTTGAGATTGCAAAATAGCTTGTTGTGTGATGGTGATTTCTTTCATGTGAGGTGTAGTGCCCACATCTTGAATCTAATAGTTCAAGAGGGTTTAAAGGTGGCTAGTGAGGCTTTGCACAAGATTAGGGAGAGTATAAAATATGTGAGAGCTTCAGAGGCAAGAAAGATTCAATTTAAGGAGTGTGTTGTTCAAGTGAGGGGAATTGATACTAAGGTAGGCTTAAGGATGGATGTTCCCACTAGATGGAATTCAACTTTTCTCATGCTTGAAAGTGCACTTAGGTATCGCCGTGCTTTTGGCCAATTCACAATTCGTGATAGAAACTACAAATTTTGTCCATCAATTGATGAGTGGAAAAGGGCTGAAAAAATGTGTGAATTCTTAAGGCCATTTGACAAAATTACAAAGTTGTTTTCGGGTACAACTTATCCTACTTCAAATCAATACTTCTTGCAAGTATGGAAAATTGAATGTTTGTTGCGGGAAAATGCCCAATGTGATGATTTGATAATTAGAGACATGGCAAAGAGGATGATGGTTAAATTTAGTAAGTATTGGAATGATTATAGTGAGATTCTTTCCATTGCAATGGTGCTTGATCCAAGGATGAAAGTTAATGCACTTCGATTTTACTATTCAAAGCTTGATCCCTCTACTTGTGATGAGAAGATTAATGTCATAAAGGCCAAGACTTTCAAGCTTTATGAAGAATATGTGAATATAAGGTCAAATGAGTCGGGTGCATCAACTTCTCGGGTTGTTGGTCCAAGACAAGAAGTACATCAAGAAGCAACAAATGTAATGGAAGGACAAGATATGGATCCAATGGATGTAAGTTACAATTCTTTATATCTTTTTGCAATTATATTTTTCTTATTATGTTATCTTTCCTTTTAGTTAATTTTTTTCCATATATTGTCTTAGGAATATATCAATTACATAAGTGAAAATGTTGATGATGTTGGAAGATCTGAGTTGGATCTTTATCTAGATGAGGCAACACTTGAACCTAAGTACCAAAGGAATATAAATGTGCTTATGTATTGGAAGGATCGCCAAGAACGTTATCCAAACCTTAGTAGGATGGCGTGTGATGTGTTAAGCATTCCAATAACTACCGTGGCTAGTGAATCTGCATTTAGCATTGGTGCTCGTGTTCTTAACAAATATCGTTCAAGCATGCTTCCTAAAAACGTTCAAGCACTACTTTTAACTCGTAATTGGTTAAGTGGGTTTGAATTTGATAAATCAGGTACTTATATAATAACCTTATCAATACTTTTTTTACCATCATATTCCTTATTTTACATAACCATTCTTTATTAACATATGTTTTTTTCATTATTGTAGATGAAGATAATGAAGATGTTGAGGAGGAGATTGTTATTGATCTGACAGTCCAAGACTCTAATGCTCCTGGGACAACACAATCAACTCTTTGAATTAGGAGCACTTTTCCTAATATGTGTATTTTGTGTAACTCTTTCAATTGTTTTATGTTTGGTGTTTCAAGACTTAGTAGATTGACAGGTTTTAGATGATGTGTATTTTGGTTAAGTTTGATGTTGGTGTTGATGTATTTGGTTAAGTTTGATGTTTCAAGACTTGGTAATTTGACAGCTTGTGGATGATGTGTATAAGACTTGGTTAACTTTGAATCTTTGATGTTTCAAGACTTGGTAGTTTGATCTTTCAAGACTTGGTTAACTTTGAATCTTTGGTAGTTTGAACTGTGATGTTTCAAGACTTGGTTAACTTTGAATCTTTGATGTTTCAAGACTTGTTAGTTTGATGGTTCAAGACTTGGTTAACTTTGAATCTTTGGTAGTTTGATGTTTCAAGACTTGGTAATGTTTCAAGACTTGGTTAACTTTGAATCTTTGATGTTGGTGTTGATTTGGTTAAGTTTGATGTTGGTGTTGTTGATGAGTATTTTGGATTACTTAAATTGTGATTTTTTTTTGGATTGGGAAACTTGCTTTTTGTTTATGTAATTTGACAATTTGTCAAAAAAAATTTGCCATTTTTTTTGCCATTTTTTCATTTTTTTTGCAATTTTTCGAAATTTTATTGCATTTTTTGCTGTTTTTAAATTTTTTAAAATATTATTTAAAAAAAGCGAGCCAACCCGTGTAACCCACCAACCCGTGGTGGGTCGAGCCGGGTTGGTATTTTTCTGGCTCACCACAAAAGTGAGCCAGCCCGGCTCGACCCACTTTTTGCACAACCCGTGGTGGGCCAGCCCACGTGAGCCGGGCTGGCCCGTTTTGACAGCTCTACATTTTACCCCTTTCAGCTAGTTTTACCAAACACCTTAAATCAAATCAACTAGCTTTTAATTTTCAGTCAACTTTTCAACTTTCAGCTAGTTTTTCAGCTAGTTTTACCAAACATACTCTAAATTTGCTAACTTTTTAGCTTTCAGCTTCCATCTAGTTTCGGCTTCCATCTAACTTTTTGATATATTTTTTGTGTTTTTTATTATAATGTAAATAACTTATAGTATTTGATATTGCGTGCATCAATATTCCACATACTAAATAGATCTAGATTAATTTGGTTAGCTTAAATGATTTAAACATCTAATTTTGGGAATGATTTTAAATTTAATGTTATTTAGATAAACTAAATCTAAAAGTCAAAACAACCACTCTACATTGAGAATGATTTTGACATTAAATTGAAAATCCTCTTAAGAAAAAACATGCTATATCATGAGTATTACAACTTTTATTATTTTAAACTCGTATATAAAAATTATAAAAAATAAAAAAAAAATCAAAACAATCATACACAATTTTTTTATATACCGTAAAATTTTAATTTCCGAAACAATTCTAGAAATTTGTGGACATGAAATTACGTTTCCAATATAATCTCTTTTTATTGTATACTGAACACTTATGCTCTGTTTGGTTGTAGTGTAGAAATAGAGGAGAGAAATAGAGAAGAGATAGGGATGATTTATGGGTTGTTTGGTAGGAGAGAAGTAAATGAGAAATAGAAGAGAAATGTGAATTTGAGTTGTTTGGTTTGATTAAGGAGATAACTATAAGAGAGAAATGGTATATTTAATTGATTTGGTAGTTATTTCCACCACAAAGAAAAGAAAAAAAAATCGATTGTTAAGTTACATTAATCGATTATATAGAAGTCAGTGAGGCATTGGGCCTTTGGCCCCTCCAGTTATAAAAAAAAAGTCAGTGAGGCATGGTGAAGGTAATTGCTGCAGGGAAATCGATTTTTCTATTTTGATAATCGATTATTAGTCGATTTCCACCTAATCTCTCGCCTATTTGGGAGAGAGATGTCTGCACCTTTGGCATACCAAACTAGAGAAGTTCCTAACTCATCCTCTACTTCTCTCCTTATCCTCGACTTCTTTCCCACCTCCACACAACCATACACAACATTTATTTTCGATGCACAATTTTAAAAATTTGTGTGCCGTAAAATAAGTTTCAGTACAGGAAACTTAATTTTCAGTAACAATTCTAAAATTATGTTTTCAATGTGAATATTTTATGATATATTCGGTACACAATTCTAAAAAATTGAGTGTGGGAAATTAAGATTATGATTAGAGTTGGGTATATGGGTCTGGGCCCGCGGGCCGGTCCGTAAAAAATGCACCGCATGCGGGCTTGGACCACAAAACTATAGGCCCATTTAAGAAGCGGGCTAAATGGGTTTAACAGTTTAACTCGCGGGCTTAAATGGGTTTACCCGCAAACCCGCGGATCACTTATTTATATATATATTTTTTGTGCAGTTTTTTTTTTTAAAATAAAAAGGTTAAAAAATTAAAAGAAGAAATAGACCGTGTAATGTAACCCTAATCCCTCATCCCTTTTCCCATTCTCTTTTCTTCCTTCTTCCTTCTTCCTTCCTCTATCTCCCTTCTTCCTTTCGTCGCCAGACGCCAGCCCCCTCCGCATTCCCCCCACCGTGTTCCGTTCCGTTCAACCGACCACCACCGTCTCTGATCGCTCTGTTCCCTCCGTTCACGCCGTTCTCCGTCGACGTTTCGTTCCCTCCTTTATGGTCGACGTTTCGTTCGGTCCGTTCCCTCCGTCGACGTTTCGTTCCTTCCGTTCCCTTCGTTCTGCTCACCGTCGCCGAAGTTTCGTTCCCTCCTTTCCCTCCATTCTGCTAATCGGTATATTCTTTTAATGTGTTGGAAGTATTTTATATTTCAGTTCAGTTTCTTTCTTTGTTAATGGTATTAAGTAGGAGGTGTCAGGTGTGTTTTTGTGCTTGAATGCAAATGAACCAAGACGAAAAATAATTATGGAGGTTCGGCTTTACGAAAAATAATATATGGGAAATGGTATTGAAAATTAAAGCTTTACAGTGACTTAGCCATATTAGAGCACATGCCTATTTCCTGATTTGAGCCAAAATCAGCAAAACGATTCAATGATATTGTATATTTTCGGAATTAAAAAACGATTCAGAATATTGTATATTTTCGGAATTAAAAAAAAAACGCAAAATACCAAGTGGATTCCTCCCCTGTCTATAACAATAGAGTTTATCTTTGTTTTAAATGTCAATGAAGAAACTTTGTTAAAGATAAACATGTATTGTGCTTGTGCAGGACTGTGTAAAACCTGAACTATGGAATTTTCTTATGATAGTGAAGCTATTGGAAGTAAGACAAATCCTACTCCTACTGGAAGTAAGTCAAATCCTACTCCTCCTACTGCAACTGAAGCCAATCCTATTCCTGTTAATGTGGATTCTAAAATTGTAAGTAAGAGGACTAGGTGTGTTTCATCTAATGTGAGGAATTATTTTGAAAAAATTATTGATAATAATGGAAAGGAAAGGGCACAATGTAAAGGTTGTGGTAATTCATATGTTGCTGGGGGTAATAAGTATGGGACATCCACTTTACAACGTCATCTTGGTAAATGTAAACATGTGCCTAAATTAGTTGATACTGAGGTGGGTAAGCTTATACTTGACCATACTGCAAAATTAAAAAGTAGAAAAGTTTATCAAAGAGTGGTGTGTGATATAATAGCAATGGCTATCATAAAGCATGACCTGCCATTTTCTTTTGTTGAGTATAGAAGGATTAGAGAATTGCTAAAATATGCAAATCCTGACATAAAGATTTATTCTAGACGTGTAACCACATTGGATGTGATTGACATGTACAAGAGTGAAAAAAGGAAATTGAAAGAAGTAATGCATCATGCTCCAAGTAGAATTTGTCTAACTTCTGATGTGTGGACTTCTTGTACTACTGATGGGTATATTTTTTTAACTGCACATTTTGTGGATGAAAAATGGAAACTTAATAGCAAAATTTTAAATTTTGCTCCTTTCCCCCCTCCACATTCTGGAATTGAATTGGCTAGAACTCTCTTTGAATTTTTGCAAGATTGGGGGATTGATCAAAAAGTTTTTTCTTTAACTGTGGACAATGCAAGCTCTAATGATAACATGCAAGAAATGTTGAAAGAAAGACTTATTGTTAAAAACAATGGTTTGTTGTGTGGTGGGGAGTTTTTCCATGTTCGTTGTTGTGCTCATATTTTGAATTTGATTGTTCAAGAAGGTTTAAAAGTTGCTAGTGGTGCTTTATACAAAATAAGAGAGAGCATTAAATATGTTAGAGGTTCTGAGGCGAGAATGAATGCTTTCAAGGCACGTGTTCAAGAAATTGGGGGTGTTGATACTAATGTTGGTTTGCGCATGGATGTCCCTACTAGATGGAATTCTAGTTATTCAGTGCTTGAAAGTGCACTTCCATATAGGCGTGTTTTTTCTACATTTGGTTTGCATGATACAAAGTATAAATATTGTCCAACTAGTGATGAATGGAAAAGAGCTGAAAAATTGTGTCAATTTTTGAAGCCATTTTACAATTGATGTGTTGCAATATTGGAAGGGAAACAAGATTCGCTTTCCCGATCTTGCTTTGTTGGCTTGTGATATTTTGAGCATTCCAATAACAACTGTGGCTTCTGAATCCGCTTTTAGTATTGGCTCACGGGTTCTTAACAAATATAGAAGTTCCCTTCTTCCTGATAATGTGCAAGCTTTGATATGTACAAGAAATTGGTTACTAGGCTTTTAGTTGGAAGGTACCTAATTATTACAAGTTATGAAATTTATGTTATATGTATCTTTATTTTATTTTAACATAGATTTCTTTCTATTTTAATATTTTTACTTTTTTATTTGAGTTGTAGGAAACGAAGACCAAGCTATGGTGGTTAAGACAAAGAGTGGTCCACAGAAATCCAATGTTGGGTCAAACTTGCAAACCATTTTGAAAGAAGAAGAATGAATGATTTTATCATATTTCAAATCTACTTGTGTTGTTTTAGTTGTATTAGAACTCTAGTGTTGGATTGTTGTTACTGGTGGTGTTTACTTTTACAATTGAGACTTTTGTGTTGATGAGTGAATGAGTGATTGATAACTCATGACTATTAGACTATGTATTATATTTTTAAGCCCTTCATTCTACTCATTACATTAGTGTTTATGTTTGGTGAATGACTTAATGGTGACATTAGTATATAAATTTATAGTCTTTGATATAAGGATTCAAGTGAATTAATTTAGAAACATTCTTTTGTAATTTATAAGAAAAAATAAAAATTTATGCTTTTTTCTAGATTTTTTGAATTAAAACCATTTTTTGAATTTAAATCAATTTTGCTTACTTAAGTGGACTGGCCCGCGGGTTTACGTGAACCAGAAAAAACAGACCCAATAAACATGCGGGCTCAAACGGGTAAACTCGGTTAACCGCGGGTCGACCCGTTACCCAGCTCTAATTATGATACATAATTCTAAAATTTGTGTACCAGAAATTTAATTACGAAGAAAGAAAAAAAATGTTGTAATGGGGAAGTTTTGTAAGGAGGGACAGTGATGGGGTTGGAAAGTGAGAGAAATGCGAAAAAGGTTTACAATAATCATGAGGGATAAATTAGGAATAATCTAAAATATAAAAAAATAGGGTGGTGTGATTAGCAACACCAAAAAAAGTGATTTGAAAATTTGAATAATGTAAGACATGGGCAATTGAATGTATTTTAGCAAATAAGTTGTTAAAATAAAGTAAATACAAATTGTTTATAATTGTAAGAAAAATTTGTCACGTGTGAAATTACATAACTTTTTAATTTTCTTTACATTGTTAATGATGTAATTTACGTAAGGCATTACGTCACGCGGTGCCGATGTGAACTTTCACTGTTATTTGAAAAAGTCAATGACTTACAGTTATTTATTAAATTCTTTTTATATGAGTAAAATTTACATATATAATTACCTATAAATCTATGGTAAATAAAATAAAGAAATAAATTGTAATAATATCGGCCTCAAAAAGAATATAAAAATTGAAATTTTCTATTAAAATAAAGGCTTAAATATGTTTTTAGTCCCTATAAATATAGGTCATTTTGTTTTTAGTCCCTGTAAAACTTTTTTGGTTTTTCATCCCTATAAAATTTTTCATTTGTCATTTTGGTCCCTGTCATTAACTTTAAGCTTATGTGGCTAACAGAGTGTCACGTCATCCTGCCACATGTGATTTTTCTTCCAGCTTAATTTTGTTTTTAGTTCCTATAAATATGATCTTTTTGTTTTTAGTCTCTATAATTTTTTTTTATTTTTCATCTCAATCTCATCCCCATCCAACATCACAGTCTCCTTTTGTTTCTTTTACTGCATTGTTACAGTTGAAATTCTTCAACTCTTCATGTCGGGTTTAAGGAAATAAATTCTTTATGTATTCAATTATTTAAAATCTATACTTTTAAATTTGTCCACATTTTCGTCAACTGTTCACTGGTGGCCAATTCATTTTTATTCCCACGTGTCAAACTTTTTATCTTAAGGTAATCCCCACCCTAATTAAATTCTTAATATAAATACTTAACAATGGACCAAATTCAATGTAATGCAAAATTAGGTATAATTGCTTCGTTTCATTTATAATTTTTTTGTACAAATATTAAAGTACAAAACATAAATATTAGACACAGAAAATGAAATATATCTACTCATTTAATTTTAAAAACTAAAATAGTAAAACGTTATAATATATTTATTATATATGATATTATAAACTATACTCCACTTAAACTCTTATTTAACGTGATAATTTTAAGTTTTGTAATATTATAAGAAATATAGAGTAAAAAGAGATAATTTAAAAATATAAATTTATTTATGCATTATGTATTAAAATTTTCATTTATACATTTTAATATATTTTCTTATTAACACAATATTCATTAAAATGTACGATATTTTTTTTCTTTTCAATATATAAATTGAATAATATTTTAACTACCTATATTATAGGTTAATTAATTTTCACATGATTTAATTAATTTGAATACCAAGTTCGTGCATCGCACGGAATCAATACTAGTTTCAATACACTTGAATTCACTGTATAAAGTGGGAAAAGCTTGTAATGACATTTTTTTCTGCAATTCTTTTTTTATCCATTGACTGACAAAATTTTCACTTGATTTACAATTACAAGCCTTTTTTGGTTACTCAGGATAAATTACATCAAATTATAGGTCATCAATAGACATAAATCAAATGAGAATTTTATTAGTCAATAGACAGAAAAAAAAAGTCGTTACAAGTTTTTCTTACTTTATGCAGTGAATTCAAGTGTATTAAAATTTCAAATAATTGAATACATAAAGAATTTATTTCCTTAAACCCACCATGAAGAGTTCAAGAACTTCAAGTGTAACAACGCAGTAGAAGAAGCAAAAGGACACTGTGATATTGGATGAGGATGAGATTGAGGTGAAAAACAAAAAAAAAATATAGGGACTAAAAACAAAAAGACCATATTTATAGGGACTAAAAACAAAAATTAGCTAGAAGAAAAATCACATGTGGCAGGGTGACGTGACACTCCATTAGCCACATAAGCTTAAAGTTAACGACAGGGACCAAAATGGCAAACGGAAAATTTTATAGAGATGAAAAACCAAAAAAAATTTTTATAGGGACTAAAAACAAAATGACCTATATTTATAGGGACTAAAAACATATTTAAGCCTAAAATAAAAAAGTATATTATATTAAAAACATAAAAAAATAATAAAACTTTTAAGTTTAATAACAAATTCCCATTTTTTACAGTCTTATCATCCGCCCTCTAGGGCAAATGTTACCGAAATCATGAAATGTTTAAGAAAAAGATCATACAATTTTATTAAATTATTATAATATTATCTTAAAATTTTATTTAATTATATTTTAAATTAAGCGTAAAATATGTTTTTAGTCCATGTAAAGTTCTCGTAAATGTTTATTTACGTCCATAGAGGTCGAATATGTTTTTTAATGTCCATGCGGCTGTGTTAAATACTTGGAGGGAGAGCTTTGCTGCCCATAGAGGTCCTACCCGGCTCGACAGGATTGCCTCCCGTGGAGGATACCTGTGGTCTTGCACAAAAAAAAATGTTTTTTTACGTCCTCACAAATGTAATTTTTTTCAATTTGGTCCTTGTCGTTAAATACTTTATTAACTTTAACAGTTCTGAAACTAACAGTTTTTTGCATAGGTATAGAGTTAGAGGAACTAAATAAACGCTTCTCATATAGTCACTACTCTGAAAATGAGCTCAAACTAAATCGCACCTGAAACAAGAGAAGAAGAATGGGTAACAAAAGGAGCAGCAGCAGGAGGAGGATGAGGAGGAGGAGCTATAGTTCTAACGACAAGGATGCATTTTTTAAAAAAAATCATTTGTAAGGATGTAATATGAAAAGAATTTCGTTTACGAGGGCTTAAAAAAACTCAAATTGGTAATCATTAACAGAGTTTTAATGGCAGTGATGTATTTAAAAAAAATTGCATTTGTAAGGACGTAAAAGAAAAAAAACATTCACGAGAACTAAAAACAAAACCCGATACATTTACAAGGACTAAAAACATATTTTACCCTTAAATTAATATATTTATGCACTAATTGTTAATTATTTTAAAGAACTTTAAGGTTTTTGTTTTTATCTTTGATTGGGAATTTCCAACAAGTATAGTTATGGATAGTCTCAAATCAAGGAAGATATTATTTTGTTTTAAACAACTTTAAGGTTTTTGTTTTTGTCTTTGATCGCGAATTAATCTCCCACCACATAATTATATATTTAAGTATTTAATCAGGGGTGATTATTAGGTATAAAGTTATCCCAAGAGTAAACAATTCCGGATTTAAACTTCTAACCTTGCAAGTAAAGTCTGTCTCAGGTCATAATCCACTTCTACTGCATGTGATCAACCACTGTTTGGTGAACTTTAAGTTTTATAAATGAAAGTAATAAGTGAGGAAGAATTTTATTTCCTTAAACAAATTCACTTAATTTTAATAAAATTAATTGGTGTTTAATGTAGTTTATGAAAATAAATTAGGTTAGGCCATTTTTCAAAAGACCTAAGCTGTGAAGTGGCCATTCTTGTGTTCTGCCATCTCTGTTGCTAGTTGGCCCACTTGATTTTCTAATGCTTTGATCGATGCTTCTATGTTCTTCTTAAATCCATCAAATCCTTGTATAAATGCATCAATCTTCTCTTCCAACCTGTTCAATCTGTCATACGTTGATGGTTGCTGCTGTTGGTATGGTGTTTGTCTGTTCCCTCCATTCTGCCCCCATCCAGAGTTGTTTTGGTTATTCCTCCATCCTTGTGAGTATTGATTATTATTGTTGTAGAAATTTCCTTGCCTCCCCTGGTTACCCATGAAGTTGACTTGTTCGGCTTGGTTTTCTTGGTAAGAACATTGACCATTAGGATGGTCGCCTCCGCAAAAGTCACAGATCAAAGGCTGGGCTTGAATAGGTTGGGATTGGACAGCTTTTAACTGTTGAGGAAGTGTTTTCAACTGTTCTGTGAGTGCTTCTATCTATTTTTTTATAAGCTTGTTTTCCGCTAAGATAACATCACTATTGTTGAGTTCCAACACTCCTTTCTTCTGTAATTGAGCTGGTTGTCGTCCACACTGAGCTTGCTGATCATTCTGAGCAAAGTTATCAATGATTAAGATCGCTCGCTCTGCATCCACGGATAAGATAGTTCCTTCTGCTGCAACATCTATGAAAGATTTGGAATCAGACCTGAGTCCCTTGCAGAAAATGTTGAGTTGGGCAATATCATCATAGCCATGATTGGGACATTTGCGCAGCATAGATTTGTATCTCTCCCAAGCTTCACATAATGGTTCATCCGATCCTTGTCTGAATGTGGAGATGTCTGTTTTGGCTTGTATGTGTGTCCCCGGTAGGAAAAGTCTTGTTAGAATTTTTTCTTCAACGACATCCCAGTTGTTTAAACTTTTGTTTGGATGCGACTTCAGCCACTCCTTAGCTTTACCTATCAATGAAAAAGGAAATAAGCGTAAGTATACAGACTCTAAATCGCCTTCCTCAAAACCCATAGTGCCAATTAATTCATAAAAGTTTGAGAGATGTGTATTTGGATCCGCATGTTCTAATCATGCGAATTGATGGGCACTGATAAGATTGAGGTGAGCAGTTTTCAACTCCAAGGTCTTCGCAGTTGTTGGTAAGACGATGCTTGAAAAATGGCGAGGTCCTTGATGCATGACATATTCTCCTAAGGTCCTTCTTCTAGGTATTTGTTCTTCTGCCATATTTTTGGGTTCTTCCTCAAGTATCCTTCTTCTCCTTCTCTTATTTCTACTTCTGTTCCTCCTTGATGTCCTTTCTATTTCTGGATCAAAATATAACTGATTTGGGGACACCTGACCTCGCGAAAGCATAGATCAAGAAACTAAAAAAAGGGTAAGTGTGGAAGAGAATTTTAAAAAATAAAAATAAAAGAAAAATTCCTAAAAATTCCTAAAAAAATAAAAATCTAATCCTAAGATAGAGTGTATACAACTTGATAGTTAGACCTGGGAAGTCTATACGAATTGATACACCGTTCCCCGGAAACGGCGCAAAAAATACTTGATGAAGTTCTGGCAAGCGTACCAAAATTTCAACAGTATAATAGTAAGTATGAGTTTATTGTATCCACAGGGAACGGTTCACTTCGTATTTACTCGTGATCAGATTATCAAGTAGAAAACGGTATTTGAGAGTCTGTGGTGAGGAAAGTAAATTTGCATAGAAGAAAGAGACGATTGAAAGAAGATAAAATACTTTATTTGGATTAGGATTGAACTTCGTATCATCGCACCCTTTTAAGCATGTGAATCCCTATATTATTTATGAATATATTACTATAATATCTTAGCCAAACTATTATTGCTTTACCCCAAGTTACCAGCAGTAAACTGTTGAGTCTCAAAAATATCATAAGGCAAATTATGATGTTTTTAGATTGCTCACTTCCCAAGTTTTAATGCTTAACAAATTTGGGTTAAAATACTTATCATAGATACATAAACTTTTAATGATTTATCTATGATTTCAGCAAAGCCATTCTGAACTTATATAAAGACTGACTGAAGTGCTTTCAACCTATCTAAAGTATTAAGCCTTCTGAAGTGCATCAACCTGTCTGAAGTGTTGAAGTCGTCTGAAGTGCTGAAGTCGTCTGAAGTGCACAACCCGTCTGAAGTGTTGAAGCCGTCTGAAGTCTCATTAATGATGTGGCACTCTTTGCTGAAGTTTGTGAAAACATCTCTGAAATTCTGTTGAGTCAAGCGTTCTCTGCTGCACGTACCTTTTCAACGATATTTATGGCAAGGAACACAGAGGCCTTTCCTGGTATTTTTGAATTTAATACACCACTGAGGAAATCTCTGCAACGCAGTCTTTGCAGCAACAATAGTGGCAGCTTTGTAGCAGCAACCTTGTACGGTGCCAGAGAAATCAGATCTCTCAGAAGTATGTCTCACAACGGATTAAATAGCATTTAATGTTATCTCTAAACGGTGGTATTTCAACGGATTGAAGTTTTCAACGGATTGAAGATTGGTTATAAATACCCCTTCATGAAGACGATCAAAAGAGAGTGATTCAATATACAAGAAAGTTTAAGAGAACATCACACTGCAAGTTTTTACTCTGTAAAAACACTCTGAAATTATTCTCATTGTACATCATTTGTATATCCTGAGCGTACCTCAGTTGTTATTGTACATTGTCTCTGTTTAAGCTTCAAACTGGTGTAGTTTAAAAGCTTAGACATATTTCTTTGTAAAAATTGTCTTTGAGCCTGGAGAGGCTTGACTGTAAAAGAATACTTGGTTGTTGAGCCTGGAGAGGCTTGTCTGTAAAAGAATACTTGGTTGTAGAGCCTGAAGAGGCTTGACTGGAAAAGAATACTTGTAATCTTGGTGAAGATTAAGAGAAAATCCAAGTGCTAGTTGGCATTGGGACTGGACGTAGCTCACAGTGGTAGTGAGTGAACCAGGATAATTTCCTTGGCTTAGTTTTCCTTCCCTTATCTCTTGTAAATTTATTTATACTAATCTAAGGGTGTTGAAAACTGTTCTGATAATTTTAAAAGCAAGAAACCTTTTAAAAGAGTTTTTCAGAACCCTTCTTAAGAAACTTCAGACAGCCTCTTAAACCTGTCTGAAACTGTTTTAAACTTAGCCATTTGCGAAAAGCTTCCATAAATTATTATGAAACACTATTCAACCCCCCTTCTAGTGTTTCCCTGTGTTTCTACAGTTGGTATCAGAGCTCAACTCAGGGTTGAGCACCTTACAAGTGTTGAGGACTAAAGATCCAGATGGAAGCTTCCAACAACATGCAGTACATCACTGAAGGAGCCTCTATCACAAGACCCCCAACATTCAATGGAGTGGACTACCACTATTGGAGGGATCGTATGAAGTTGTTCATTGAGATCAACAACATTGATGTTTGGGATGTGGTCACTGATGGAGACTATGTGCCTATGCATAACGGAGTGCCAATACCTAAGGCTGAATGGACCTTAGAGCAGAAGGCTAGAGTTTAGTTAAATGCTAAAGCCAAACTCTATCTGATATGTTCTCTGAACAAATCAGAGTATGAGAAGGTTCATGGATGTTCATCTGCCAAGGAGATTTGGGATACACTTGCAGCTGCCCATGAAGGGACTGAGACTGTCAAGCAATCCAAAATCAGCATGCTTATACATCAATATGAGATGCTCAAGATGGAAGAATCTGAAACCACAGATCAAATGTTTGGGAGGTTTTAGACTATAACTAATGGACTCAGGTCTTTAGGTAGGACTTTTGAATCTGGAGACAATAATAGAAAGATTCTGAGAAGTTTGCCAAAGTCCTGGAGACCCAAAGTTACAGCCATTCAAGAGGGCAGAGACTTGAACACTCTTAGAATGGAAGAACTGTTGGTATCTCTCAAAGTTCATCAGCTTGAACTTGGGGAAGATGACATCAAGAAGAAATCTCTTGCATTAAACTCCAAATCCAAACAGCCTAGGCATGGCAGCATGAAAGCTATACAAGCTGAGGAAACTTCAGAAGCAGATGAAGATTCTGAAGATAGCTCAGAAGATGATGATCTTGCTCTTCTCAGCAGGAAAATCAAGAGGATGCTGCAGAACAGAGGAAAGTTCAGAAAGAACCAACCCTCAACCTCTAAAGTAGGTAAGTCAGGTAAGGATTTTCATGATGACAAAATTATATGTTATGAGTGCAAACAGCCAGGTCATATGAAGGTTGAATGTCCAAGACTGAAGAAGAACAACTTCAAAAAGAAGAAATTCTTCAAGAAGAAGAAGGGTCTCATGGCAACATGGGAGGATCTTGATGATTCTACCTCAGAAGAAGAGGAAGACACTTCAGAAGAGGCCAACCTGTGTCTCATGGCCAGCCTGCCATCATCAGATAGCTCAGAGTCTGAGGTATTTCCCTTAACTCTTCAAGAGATGTATGATGACCCTGATGGAAAGTTCCAAGGAAATCTTCCATGAGTATAAGAATCTGTCCAAGGCCCACACAGAAATGTGCAGTAAATATGAGGCTCTTGAGATAGAAAATATTATGCTCAAGGAGAAAATTCTTGGGACTGAAAGCAGTAGTTCACAAACTGTCTCTGAAGAAAACAAAAAACTTCAGAAACAAGTTGAGGAACTGACAAAAGACTAAGCCAAATTTTTCAAAGGGACAGAAAACCTTAACAGATTGCTTGGCAATCAAAGACATTCTCTTGACAAAAGTGGATTAGGCTTTTGTGATCATGATACTTCTGAACCTCATATTTTCAAAAATTTTACTAAAGGCAAAAAGAAATCTATTGTGTGTTCTCACTGTGGCAAACCTGGACATAATGTGGCTCAGTGCAAACACAAGGGAAAAGCAAAACCCAAATCTAACAAGAAAGGACCCAAAAGAATATGGGTACCTAAGAACTTGATCATTCCTGTTGCAGATGTGTTTAACAGGACAATGGAAACCCCACAAATGGTACCTGGACAGTGGGTGCTCGCGACACATGACAGGAGAAAGGTCTTTGTTCCAAAACCTTAGGCCCAGAGCAGGAGGTGTGGTCACCTTTGGTGGAAATCAGCAAGGGAAGATCACAGGAATAGGGACTGTAGGTATATCTCCTCTATCCCTTATTAAGAATGTTCTTCTAGTAGAGGGACTTCAACACAATCTACTGAGCATAAGTCAATTGTGTGACAGTGGATATATGGTCTCTTTTACTAAAGAAGGATGTATAGTCAAAAACTCTCTTGATCAAATCCTTTTTACTGCTAAGAGACGTAGCAATGTGTACAAAATTGATCTAGGGGAGTTGGCAAGTCAAAATGTAAAATGTTTTATCTCTGTTGAAGATGAAAAACAGATTTGGCACCAAAGACTTGGGCATGCCGGCTTGAGATTAATCTCAAATTTAGAAAAACACAACCTTGTTAAAGGACTGCCCAAGCTTTCTTACAAATCTGACATTTTATGTGAAAGCTGTATGAAAGGGAGACAAACAAGACACTCTTTTAAGAGTAAGGATGTTGTTTCCACTAGCAGACCTTTAGAACTGTTACATATTGACTTGTTTGGTCCTATTAGAATAGAAAGCATTAGTGGTAAAAAAATATGGTTTGGTCATTGTTGATGACTATTCTAGATTCACATGGGTGTTATTCCTAAGAAGCAAGGATGAGACTTTCAGGAATTTCACAATATTCTGCAAGAAGGTACAGAATGAAAAATGATTCTGTATATCTGTTATCAGAAGTGATCATGGTGGAGAGTTTGAGAATTCAAACTTTCAACTATTCTGTGATGAGAATGGGATCTCACACAATTTCTCTGTGGCAAGAACACCTCAGCAAAATGGGGTTGTTGAGAGAAAGAACAGAAGCTTGTAAGAAATGGGAAGAACCATGCTCAACTCATGCAATCTACCAAGATCTTTCTGGGCAGAAGCTATTAACACAGCTTGCTACCTTCAAAACAGAATATTGGTAAGACCAATTCTGAAAAATACTCCTTATGAATTGTGGAAAGGAAGAAAACCCAACATATCACATTTCTACACCTTTGGCTGTGAGTGTTTTATACTCAACACCAAGGATGATCTTGGAAAATTTGATGCAAAATCTGACAAAGGATTTTTCATAGGATATTCTGAAACATCTAAAGCCTATAGAGTATATAACTCTAGAACTTTAACTGTAGAGGAATCAATTCATGTTAAATTCAATGACAAGAAAGAGACTGATAGGGAACTATCAGATCTAGAAGATGATTTTGCAGGAATGGAGCTGAATAATCATGACAGCATCAAGGATGAACAGGTGTCTAAAGCACCATCTGTCACTGAACCTCTTCAGACAAATGTTGAGTCTCAGACTGATCTGATATCTCCTCAGAAACCTGACTGGAGATACAAATCACATCATCCAAAAGAGCAAATCATTGGCAGCACTTCAGAAGGAGTTAAGACAAGATCAAAATTCAAGAATCTAAATTCTCTTGCTCTCCTGTCTGAAATTGAGCCAAAGAACATTGATGAAGCTCTGCGTGATGAAGGGTGGATCCTAGCCATGCAAGAAGAGCTAAACCAATTTGCTAGAAGTGATGTTTGGACACTTGTTCCTAAACCCCATGGGAAAACAATTATTGGAACCAAGTGGGTGTTCAGAAACAAGTTGTCTGAAGAAGGAAAAGTGGTTAGAAACAAAGCAAGATTGGTGGCTCAAGGGTACAATCAACAAAAAGGTATTGACTTCACTGAGACCTTTGCCCCTGTTGCTAGATTAGAAGCAATTAGAATTCTTCTCTCTTATGCTGTAAATAATGGCATCAAACTATATCAAATGGATGTCAAAAGTGTCTTCCTCAATGGGTTCATTGAAGAAGAAGTTTTTGTTAGACAACCCCCTGGTTTTGAAGACATTGCTTTTCCTAATCATGTTTTCAAATTGAAAAAGGCTCTTTATGGTCTAAACAAGCTCCTAGAGCATGGTATGACAGATTGAGCAGTTTTCTTATCAAAAATGATTTTGAAAGAGGAAAAGTATATACCACTCTTTTCATAAAACAGTCTAACAAAGATTTTATACTTGTCCAGATATATGTTGATGACATTATATTTGGTTCAGCTGATTCTTCTCTGTGCAAGGAGTTTTCTGAGCTGATGCAATCAGAATTTGAAATGAGTTTAATGGGAGAACTAAACTTTTTCTTAGGACTTCAAATTAAGCAAGATTCTGATTGTATATGGATCCATCAAGAAAAATATACAAAAGAAATGCTTAAGAAGTTCAACTTGAGTGATTGCAAACCCATGTCAACTCCTATGCATCCCTCTGCATCTTTGAGCAAGGATGACAAAGAAGAACCAGTGAATCAAACTTTGTACAGAGGAATGATTGGCTCTTTGTTGTATCTAACAGCAAGCAAACCTGACATAATGTTCAGTGTTTGTCTCTGTGCTAGATTTCAATCAGATCCAAGAACCACTCATTACAAAGCTGTTAAAAGAATTTTTAGATATCTAAATGGTACTACTAATCTTGGTCTATGCTATAAGAGGAGCAAAGATTGCAGGTTAATAGGATATTGTGATGTTGACTTTGCTGGAGATAGAATAGAAAGAAATAGCACCAATGGAGGATGTCATTTCTTTGGAAACAACATGATCAGCTGGTCAAGCAAAAGGCAAAGCACTATCGCTTTATCAACAGCAGAAGCAAATATATCTCAGCAGCAAGTTGTTGTTCACAACTGCTATGGGTTAAGTATCAGCTTGAGGATTTTAATATTCCTATTTCTGCTATACATGTTCTTTGTGATAATACCAGTGCAATTAATTTATCCAAAAATCCTATTCAACATTCTAGGGCAAAGCATATAGAAATCAAGCATCATTTCATTAGAGACTATGTTCAGAAAGGTGTTTTTGATATTCAGTTCATTGACACAGATCATCAATGGGCAGATATATTCACAAAACCCCTAGTTGAAGATAGATTTAAGTTCATACGCAACAATTTAAACATCCATGCATTCTCTAAAAATTAATTGTGTATGATGTTATTATGCTGTCTGAAATTTTAGTGCGTCTGAAATTTCAGTGTGTCTGAAATAGTGACATGTCTGAAATTTTAGGTTGTCTGAAATTTTAGGTTATCTGAAATTCATTTGTGTGTCTGAAATTATCACCTATCTGAAGTTACTAGCTGACGTGGCTATCTGAGACGGTTGAATTCCTTTCTTTTAAGTTTTCTTTTGTCTCTTCCACTTCGCACGTTACCCGAAGTCTGTGCAGCCGGTACAGGTCATCATTGCATCATGGGATTATAAATGCAGGAGTAAGTGTGTCGAAGCCTTACATTCTCTTTCATCAATATTCGTTCGATCTTTTTCTCTGCTCAAGCAACCGTTTCCTCTCAAAGTTTCTCTGCAACTCAACAATGGCACCCAAGAAGACTTCTGGTGGAAATGTGATTAGAACCAAGGGAGTGAATCTTGATGAGCTTCGCATCATTGGTATGGATTTAGTTGAGGAGTTTGATGGAGCTGGGTGGACTTCTTTCTTCGACCACATTAACTGCTCATGGCATGAACGGAGTGCGGTAGACTTCTGGACTTCTGCTAGAGGTATACCTAACTCTAAAGAAGTGTATGTTAGCATCAAGGCCACTGTTCAAGGAGTTCCAGTTTTTGTTGATGAAGGCATTCTCTCCACAATCACAAATGTTAGGGCTAAGGGTGCAACCTTCACTCCTGGGTGGGAGATGAAGAATGGTGGGCACAAGGTGTTCACAAAGATGCTGTACGGAACAGAAGAACCTAAAGAAATGCATTCCAAGTTCTTGCTAGAGAAGGTTAGAGTTCTTCATTCTATCTTAGGGTGTGCTATAATCCCTAAGAGTGGAAGCAGAAACCATGTCTCAGAACTGGAAAGGTTCTATCTGATTCACCTGATTCAGAAGAAGAAAGTCAATCTCCCAAGCATCATCATGTTCCATATGCAGAAGAGGATTCGAGATTCTGCTGGAAACTTTCCCCATAACACTCTCATCATGAAGGTACTTATGCATTTTAAAGTACCTGTTGAAAGATTATTTGATCATAAATCTCCTGTGTTCTTTGTGAGGCAAATCTGAAGAGCGTGAAGATCACGCTCACTCCATGACCTCCTTCTCCTACTCTGAAGGAGACGGTTCTTATGGAGAAGGCCTCAAGAAGAGGAACCACCATTGAAATTCTTGAGAAAGAGCTTCAGGGGGATATCAGAAAAGAAGAGTTTAAGCCCTCTAAGCCATCCCCTCAACAGAAAAGGAAGAAGCTCCCTGTCAGGAGTTCAGCAAAGGTGTCTCAGGAAGCTACAACTTTGCACACTCAGACATCTGAACCTGTTCAGAAGGCTTTGAAAAAGCCATCTGAAATTGTGGGTCAGAGTTCTGAAGGTGTAAGAACTCTCTCTCCTAAGCCTACTTCTGAAACAGAAGGAAAGTCTCATGAGGAAGAGGTAGCTAAGATTGTTGATCCTGAGGCTTTGGCAGCAGCACCTCTGGCTACATGTCCTTCTGATCCTGAGCTTATTCAAGTAGCAACACTTGCTACTGCCTTGGAGTAAGAAGAAATGGAGAAGAAGGCTGAACAAGAAAAGACTGATCATGCACTTGCAGTAGCCTCTCAGCTAGCTCTTGCTGAAGATGAAAGGCTGGCTTCCATTGCTAAAGGGTCCAAGAAGAGAAAGAGATCCAGTGCCCAGCAAAGAAGAAGAAGAACCAAGCTATTTCAGACAGCTCCTGAACCCTCTGTCAGAATTACAAGGAGCATTGCTAGTCAACTAGAGGAAGCGGATGAGGCTGGCAAATATCAAAATTTTGTCAAAACAAACTTGTTCTTCAAGAGAAGAAGAGAAGAGAAGCAAGCTGAAAAAGAAAAGGAGAAGGAACCTGAGAAAGCTAAACCACCTGTAAAAAGGATGAGGGTGAGGTTTGATAATGTGACTCCATCACCACCTTCATCACCTGAGAAGAAAATAGTAGAGGAGAAAGAAGAAGAAGCAGCCCCTTCACCTCCCTCATCACCACCATCTTCACCATCATCATCTTCAGAATCCACTCAGTTTGAAGACCCCACAGTTGAACATCAGCAAGGTGACAGTTCTGAAGTATGGAAAGGAAGCATGCTGCCTGAGCATATAAGGCTAGGACCCAAAAGTAGGGACTTCTTCACAGAACCTACATTTGATCCTTATGCTTTTCCTTTCACCAAGCAACAATTTGATGAAGCTGCTGAAGTACTTCACAAGAAGTATGAGGAACCTTTCCTTAAGAGGGTCAGAGTTCCCAAGTTCCCCAACTTATATGCGAAACTTCAGTTTTTTAGAAATGCTCCTCCCATCTCTCTTCACCAAGGACTTATCAAGCACACTGCAGCTGAAGAAAGGGCCAAGTATCAAAGTAGTTCAGATCAGCTTTATTCTGGACAGATTGAAAAGATCAAAAAGAGTGGGGTTCCACCTGATCATAAGTGGGCTCCTCTTAACCCCTTTTATGATGACTATCTCAAAGTGTCTAATGAAGAATGGTGTTTTGTAAGGCATCTTTCAACAGAAGCTGAACTCTTTGAGAGGGACTACATGAAGACGGTAGGTATGCGAGGCTATAGGCCACCTAGAACAATCTCCATCAGACCAACCACAGAGATTCTGGTGCAACCTGACAGAATTGTTCCTAGGTACCCCCTGGAAGAAGGCCCTGATGACAAGTTCAAGCAACCCAAGGCTTATACATCTTTCCTGCACAAGTCTGAACCTTTAACTCCATCAGAATGGAAGAAGCTACCTGATCTGATCAAAAGACAAGGTGGAGGATTAGATCACATCTACAGGGATCGGGTTTGGACATCTTACTGGAAGATCAGAGAGGATGTTGGATCCTTTTCTGGAACTGCAGGACCAGATGCTAACTCCATAACAGACTATGGCACCTCCACAAATGTGCAATATCAGTATATCAGAGGCAGATTCCCCATGTCTGAACCCTTCAATGAAGACTGGCATCTAATCAACCCCATTGGAACTTTCTTCTTTCCTGTGAGTCATCCAGAAGACTATGGGCTTCCTAAAGGATTCGATCTGCTCAGATTTTTCTGCAGGCACATTCAGATCATTTTATATGAAGTGGAGCTGGATCCTGAGGAAGAGAACAGGAAGCTGAGGCTTAAAGTGAAGAGTTTGGAGGAAAGGAATGCTACCCTTGTTGCTAAACAAGATCAGATTCTTCACGAGCAACAACAAATCAGAAGTGGGCAAGAAGAATTGAAGACTGCTCTCATTTCTCAGATTAACAAGGCCAAGGATGAAGTGATCTCCTTTTTGAAAGAGGCTTTGCTGAAGAAAGATGGATAGTCTATGATGTTTAGCCATGTTTGCTGTTTACTTTAGTTTGAGTGGTTAATTTCTGATACATGAACTCTTCTGCCTGTTAATTCATTTCGAATGTTGGATGCTTTTATCTCAATGATTTTACTGTGATTATGTTGTTGTTAACTTCACTTTGTGTTTTTACTGAAGTTATGCTTTGAAATTCCCTTTTGATTGATGACAAAAGGGGGGAGTATTAAAACTAACAAAATCTGAAGTAATTACAGGTCTCAGGGGGAGCAATTGATAAGGGGAGCAATTGATAATTGATAAGAGAAATTGATCAGAATCTGTTTGAGAAATCATGATCTGAGGGGGGAGTTATCTCTTATTTTAAATTTAAACTTTAAAACTCCTTTCAGATTGCTTTATTTTAAACAAATTTGTCATCATTAAAAAGGGGGAGGATGTTGAGTCTCAAAAATATCATAAGGCAAATTATGATGTTTTTAGATAGCTCACTTCCCAAGTTTTAATGCTTAACAAATTTGGGTTAAAATACTTATCATAGATACATAAACTTTTAATGATTTATCTATGATTTTAGCAAAGCCATTCTGAACTTATATAAAGACTGACTGAAGTGCTTTCAACCTATCTAAAGTATTAAGCCTTCTGAAGGATCAACCTGTCTGAAGTGTTGAAACCGTCTGAAGTGCATCAACCTGTCTGAAGTGTTGAAGCTGTCTGAAGTGCTTAACCTGTCTGAAGTGCTGAAGCCGTCTGAAGTGCACAACCAGTCTGAAGTTTTGATGCCGTCTGAAGTCTCATTAATGACGTGGCACTCTTTGCTGAAGTTTGTGAAGACATCTCTGAAATTCTGCTGAGTCAAGCGTTCTCTACTACACGTACCTTTTCAACGATATTTATGGCAAGGAACACAGAGACCTTTCCTGGTATTTTTGAATTTCATACACCACTGAGGAAATCTTTGCAACGCAGTCTTTGCAGCAACAACAGTGGCGGCTCTGTAGCAGCAACCTTGTACCATGTCAGAGAAATCAGATCTCTCAGAAGCATGTCTCACAACGGATTAAATAGCATTTAATGCTATCTCTAAACGGTGGTATTTCAACGGATTGAAGTTTTCAACGGATTGAAGATTGGTTATAAATACCCCTTCATGAAGACCATCAAAAGAGAGTGATTCAATATACAAGAAAGTTTAAGAGAACATCACGCTGCAAGTTTTTACTCTGTAAAACACTCTGAAATTATTCTCATTGTACATCATTTGTATATCCTGAGCGTACCTCAGTTGTTATTATACATTGTCTCTGTTTAAGCTTCAAACTGGTGTAGTTTAAAAGCTTAGACATATTTCTTTGTAAAAATTGTCTTTGAGCCTGGAGAGGCTTGACTGTAAAAGAATACTTGGTTGTTGAGCCTGGAGAGGCTTGTCTATAAAAGAATACTTGGTTGTAGAGCCTGAAGAGGCTTGACTGGAAAAGAATATTTGTAATCTTGGTGAAGATTAAGAGAAAATCCAAGTGCTAGTTGGCATTGGGACTGGACGTAGCTCACAGTGGTAGTGAGTGAACCAGGATAATTTCCTTCGCTAACTTTTCCTTCCCTTATCTCTTGTCAATTTATTTATACTAATCTAAGGGTGTTGAAAACTGTTCTGATAATTTTAAAAGCAAGAAACCTTTTAAAAGAGTTTTTCAGAACCCTTCTTAAGAAACTTCAGACAGCCTCTTAAACCTGTCTGAAACTGTTTTAAACTTAGCCATTTGCGAAAAGCTTCCATAAATTATTAAGAAACACTATTCAACCCTCCCTTCTAGTGTTTCTCTGTGTTTCTACATAAACCACTCGAAGATAATCCATGCGGGTTCTCCCAGGCGACAAATTACCTCGGCTTGATTGCTCTACCTTTCCGTTTGTTAATACTATCAATTCGCCCTATAGACCTATAGTGTCAGCTATGAAGAGATTGCCTAGTTCTTCTTCAATGGTCACTTTCTCCTATAACCCCATAGTAACTACTATGAGGCATTTTACCAATCAGAATTTAAGTTTCCTAAGTATCGGCTCCCCCAAACTCGCTGTTAATTTTATAGAAACATCTGTCACCTGAATCCTAAAATTAACCTATAACTCCGGCACACAGGTGGAAGCTACGCATTAAGCAAAGTCTAAAAGTACTGATATTATAAAATAAGGATTCATAAATAATAAAGATAATTCACATACATTTGGGGATTGAATCAATTACATTCAATCCTACTCAGACGCTTAGCTACGCACGGTAGCCATTACAACCCAATGGAGAAGCTGTCACCTTGCTCCAATCCTAGCTCTGCCTTTGCCGTCTCTCTAATCTCCTTCCTAAATGCTCCTTCGCTAACCTTCCCTCTGATCTTTACAAAATGTCCTATTTATAGACCAAGGAAAGCTATCTTAAATCTGGAAAGAATCTATTTTGAAAACATATCTAAAAATAAATCCGCGTAGCTGCGCTTCACTTGCGCTCAGCGCAAGTGAAGCGTGAATTCCAGAATGTTGCGCTCCACCCTGCGCTCAGCGCAGGTGAAGTGTGGAGCGCGTAACTGCTTCTTCTGTTTCCTCTTTTAACAGCTTGATTTCTTCCTGATCTTATCCTTATGTGCTTGGTTTTCCTTGTTTCCCTTTTTTCGATCTGATTCTGTATTTATTTAGCCTTTGAATTTAAATTGGGAAGTTATCCGCATAATCCTTATTTAAATAGCGGCTGATCTTATCTTTATTTGTTTTCATTTAAACTTCAAATCTGCAGATCCTATCCTCAAATAATGCTATTTTCTCTCCTCATTTAAATCTCCTCATAAATCTGCAAAATCAACAGATTTTATATTAAAATAACATCAAATTCAAATCAAATAAACACCATTATTATAATTATTACTAAAAAGGGATTATTTTGGGGCATAAATTACTATTTTAACCTTGATAAGTGCAGTAAAAATACAAGAATATATCATATAATTTACACTTATCAATAGGCCATTGACATAAGCCTTTAAATTGGTCAACGAATTTATCTCTAAGATCAATATAAACTTATGGGTTAACAAACTTAGAAAGATGTATTACTATACACATTGACCTATTAGGTCTAATAATTTTTTTTTTCTGAAACTCCAACTTGTCCTGTTTGATTAAAAAGTCGTGACCTTGGCATTTTTGTTTAATAACTTAGGTCAAACTAGGCCTTGGGCAAGTCATGTCATAGACCCACGATGGATGAACCCGGAAGGGAGTGGATTGAGTGACTTTGCTCCACCAAAGTTACCGTAACTTTGCTACTATTATAGCCACTTGATGAATTTAATGCACCATATTTTGCCTTGTGTACTAAAAAGTTTTTCTTTTTTAAAATATTATTTTTGTGTAAACAATAGCATTGGCAATTTAGCATCACATTGCAGCTATATTAACCAGTTATGTATAGCTTTTTCTTTGAAAATAGTAAATAAAATATAGCTACATTGTGATAATTATTATTAATAATAATAAAATTAATTTGATTCTAGTTTTAGAAAAACATTCTTGAGTATTATTATTGATTCACATGAAAGTATTTTATCATTGTTTTGCCCATTTTTTATTCCCATGGTGAAGGGGTGATAATTTTATATTCTCATGGAAATGCAAGTTATTTTCATTTTATCATATTTTTCTATTTTAATTTTTAAAATTTTTTAAAGTAAATCTTTTTTAAAAAATATTATAGGGAATATTAAATTCATACCAAACATACATATAAATTTTATCCGGAAATAACATTCATGGTAACAGAATTCTTGGAAACATCATTCATGGGAATAAGATATTATACCTTGAAACAAACTCACCTAGAGTAAAATAAAATCAAAAGTGGTTGGTCACAGTGAAAATGAATTGTGACCTTATACAGAATTTACCAAAAACAATATTAGATGGATTTTATATATTATTATCAAGGAAAAATTGTACATAACGGGTTAATATAATTGTAGTGTGATGTTAAATTGCCAACGCCATTATTTATACAAAAACAATTTTTTAAAAAATAAAAACTTTTTAATACACAAGGCAAATTCCGGTACATTAGATTAATCTAATGGATATAATGGTAGCAAAGTCACGGTGATTTTGGTGGAGCAAAGTCACTAAATCCGCTCCCCACCTGTTTTTATCCCTAACCCCAACCCCATTATACACCCCATCCTTTAATTTCCTTGTTTTACTATGCTTTAATTTTTTAAATTTTAGTTGCATTATTTTTTTGTTGCGTTTTCTCAAATAAATCAAAATAATTTGAAGGTTTGAATAAATATTAAATTTATAATATTTTTTCCTTTTTATTTTTTTCATTTTATTATTATTTTTTATAATTAATTTTCATTCGTTATTTATAGTTTACTTGATTGTTAATTTATCTTTATTGTCACAATTTAAAATCTCATATATGCAAGTTTAATTCGATATGATATTTAATATATAATAAATGTATGCATATTAATTATTTGTAGATGAGTAAGGTTGTGTTTATGATGTGGTAAGGTTGTGCTCACACAAGAATTTCTCAATGTATATTTCCTTCATCTCATATTATTTGTAGATGAGTAAATGCTATGCTTGTCGGAGTTAGAAGCACGGTTGGAGAGGATCTAGATTCATATACGCTGTCAGTGTAAAGAAATTTTACACAGAACTCTAATGATGTGTTATCACATTATTTATTGAATTTAATAAGATATGGGGTGTCATATTCATTAAATGATTTTGCGGTACATTATTGGATGTTTGTGTAAAGGTTCTTTATACTGACAGTGTATATCATTTAAATCTTTTTTAATATATTATGTTTATAATATTCAAATTATAATCACCTTTTCACATTTCTTTATTATCGGTATAAAATATTATAACTAATTTTTAAAAGGGTCTTCCTTCATTTGGAGATATGTCCAAAAGGAATCATCTCAACTGTATGAAGGTTTCTCAGCCAGAATTGGGGATGGCTCATCAAGTTTTTTTGTTTGATCCTTGGTTGCCTTCAGGAGTCTTATGTGATAGAGTTGATTTGTTAATACTCATGACTTGGAGTTAAAGTCAGTGATGTGTGGAATGAGGTGGAGTGGAATCTGAATCAATATTCACTTACCTACTACCTGTCTCGAAGAAATTCAACATATTCATCCTTATATTTCTGATGGAGTCAAGGACTCCATAATCTGGGATGGTTCTCTCACAGGGACTTATACTGCTAAAGGTGGTTATCAGTGGTTGTTACATAAGGAAAGAGAAATTCAAACTAATAGATATTGGTCTTGGGTGTGGAAAATCAAAGGATCTGAATCTGTTAGGCTTTTTGTGTGTTTTGCTGCTAATGATTTGTTGCCTACTAAAGTTTTTCTACATGGGAGACACATTACAGCCTCTGACATGTGCCTATGTTGTCAACGAAGCACTGAAAATACTCTTCATTGTTTGAGATCTTTTCCTAATGCATCTTCTTTATGGAATTGTTTGGGTTTTTTCTGGCTTGGCAGAATTTTCCAATATCAGTAACAACTATGATTGGCTATTTTGGTGCTGTCATAATCTTGGTCCACTCTTCTTAGCTGGGATATGGGAATATGGATAGCAAGAAATTTGAAGGTGTTTGAAGGGAAAGAAACTGGCTTTCAACAGCTGCTGGCTGAGACAAGAAGTTCGGCTACAATTTTCTGTCAACAGTTTGAAGAATATAGTCTATCTCAGGATCATGAAACTTTGTGTATCAAATGGAGACCTCCAGATGAAGGTTTTATTGCCCTGAATGTTGATGGTAGCTTCTTTGGCAACCCAGGTCCAGTTGGCTTTGGTAGTTTGCTGCGAGATCATCATGGAAGATGGATTAAGGGTTTTCATGGTTCTATTGGATTTTCTGAAATCCTAAAGGCAGAACTGATTGGTATATTAGCTGGCTTGAAATTAGCTTTGGATGAAGGTTACAGGTGTGTTGAGTGCTAGTCAGATTCTAAACTAGCTATTGATCTAATCAATGGACCACTGCCTCTTGATCATAAATATACAAGTATTATCAATGACATTCAGAAACTTCAACACCTGATTGGATCTTAGAGTTTAGTCATTTTCATCGTGAAGGGAATCAGTGTGCTGATGTTTTAGCAAAGGCTGGTGTGGTATCCTCCACTCAACTAACATTGGTGCTAGAGTGTCCTTATAGGATTTCTCACTTAGTGGTTGCTGATGCTAGGGGAGTTTGTTTCCCTAGAGGCTGAGTTTAGTTCCTAATTTTCTTTTTTATCTTTTGTTTTTCTTTTCTCATATGTTAACAAAAGAATTTCATTTTAACTTTGTACTTAATACATGCCATAATTGTCATACACAGATAACCGTTATTTATAAATTTATTTTGGATATTTAAGTGGGTTATTTGGTATTTATGGTCATTATTTTTATTTGATATCTTACTTATTTTCTCTTATTTTATCACATAAATAAAAGAAGAATCTTTAATGAGATTTTGGTCAAGAAAAGAATATTTGATGAAATAAAGGAAAATCTTTAACAATATTTTAACCAAGGATAGTTTTGGTGGTAATTTTTGTGAGGAAATCAAGTGAGAATCTGATCTCGATACTTGCAACTCTTATAGAAGTACATAATCGTAATTATCTATCATCTTCCTACTCTCTCATATTCTCAAGTTTATTCAAGAACAATAGCTTTTTGCAATAAGATTTGGGAAATTCCTATAGTGAAGCAATTATGTTAAAGGGGTTTTCCTCTTCTAGTTTTTCCTAATAGTTATGGAATTCTTAGGACTTTTATTTTTGATTGATTTATGTTTTATTATAAGTAACTAATTACCTAGCCAAATGGCTATGATGGATCTTAAATTGTGAACTTGATTTGAACCCCCTTTCCTTTATAAATTATTTTTTCTCTTTATAATTGTGTTTGCCTTATTGTTTTACTATCTTGACCGATCATCCTTGATAATCTTAGTTGGTTGGGTAATAGGAGATCGTGCCATTCTCAATTAACAGATCTATAAGGTGAACTGGATCTAGGGTTTTGTGGGATAATCTTAATCCCAAGTTTTCAATCAGTTATTAGATTAACAAACTTATTGGTTCTTTATGTTTTTTTCTTAATTTATTATCTTGCATGATCATTGCGAATAATGTTTATGAAGGATATTATCAAGGCTTAAGTATCATTTTGGTCCCTACATTTTTTCGTGTTTTTTTATTTTAGTCCCTGCCAACTTTTTTTTTTAAATTTAGTCCCCACTTTTTCAAACGTATGTTATTTTAGTCCCTGCCATTAAAGGGTTAACAGTATTGATAACATGGCAAACGTTTAGTCCTACTCAGATGGTATCCTTCTATCTTACCAGCGTTGACATTAACCTCTGTTTTTCTCCTCGAATGGTATCCTTCCCGGATGATATCCTTCTTGGATGGCATTGAGCTTAGATTGTAGCCTGCTCGGATGGAGCTTGGAATGATCTGGCCTACCTCTTCACCTTGGTCGGATCATTCTCAGTTTCATTCGAGCAGGATACACCCGAATAGGATACCATCTGAGCTCAATACCATCCAAGCATGATACAATCCGAGCTCAACAACATCCGAGCAAGATACCATTGGGGTTCAATACCATCCGAGCAGGACTAAACGTTTGTCACGCCATCAATCCTGTTAACGACAGAGACTAAAATAACATACGTTTGAAAAAGTGAGGATTAAATTAAAAAAAAGTTGGCAGTGACTAAAACCAAAACACGAAAAGTTGGCAGGGATTAAAATAAAAAACACGAAAAGTATGGAGGGACTAAAACGAAAGTGTCAGGGACTAAAATAACATACATTTGAAAAAGTGGGGACTAAATTAAAAAAATGGCAGGGACAAAAACCAAAAACATGAAAAGTTGGCAAGGACTAAAACCAAAATTGTCAGGGACTAAAATAACATACATTTGAAAAAGTGGGACTAAATTTAAACAAAAAGTTGGCAGGGACTAAAACAAAAAACACGAAAAAATGTAGGGACCAAATGATATTTAAGCCGATTATCAATATTGCATGATCATTGGGTATTGATAGTATTAGAATAAGTGATTGACAATTAGCTTACATAATTTATAATGGAAATTGGGGAAAAATCTAGTAAACACTTAAGTGAAACTAGATGCCCTAGACACTTCCATAACTGAATATTAATTGTATTTGCTTGCTTCCTTATTTAACTTTCTCTCTCTTTCTTAATCTCAACTAACAAATCAAATAATAATCTTGCTCTCTCATCTCATTATTAAGGATTTAATTTAATTTAATATTGTTAATTAATATTTGTGGGATGATACTTAGGGTTTTAAATACTCCATTTTACTTTAATAGACGGGTACATTTGTTCGGAGATAAAATTCACAATATATACCTACCAACTCAGAAATATTATATTTTACCATCCTATTAATTATTCAGTACCAATGTCCATTTTTTATTCTCTCATTATAAATTATATTTATTCTCCAATTATAAAATTGTCACATTACGAGGTTAATTCCCTTTATTTCACTAGGTTATAAAAGTATTTAAATTTATTCATGTGAAATATTTAGACCTTTATAAGCATAATGATTTCTTTACAAGTATTATTTTTATATATCATTTTTAATGAGTGAATTTCATATATAATTATTTATTTTAAAAAATTAAATTGAATTTATTTTATCATTTAAAATGAAATTGATATTTTTTTTTTTCATATTTCAATGTATCTCTTCACTCTAGTTTATAATGTTAAATTGTATATCTATTTTGCTCATTTATATAAATAAGGCTCACTCTCAGAGTTTTTTATATTTTTATCTATCTATATGTAAAATTTATTTAAACATTAAACTAGATACCTATCATAATTGTTAACTATATAGTTTAACAAGTTTAACAATTTTAATAATTATTATTAATCAGCTACTTCAATATCATTAAAGGGACAACTGAAAGACACTATTAGAGAAAAAACATAAAATACTTGAACACTAAATTAAATTCCTATCATAACGATTAATAATCAATTTAATAAATTTTATAATGACTATTATTCGCCGATTCAATGTCAATATCATTCCAAATAAAGTCATAAGGCAATAAACAGAGTAATAAAAAAGGTAAATGTTTGGAGGGTGGGATCTTATGGTTCCACGAGATTCTAAAGAAAAAATAATTTATAAATGGTGATTTTTTTTGTCATGTGTGTGAAAAGACATAATAAAGTGGTCATATTCCAACTTTTTTAATGCGATTCAGCAAATTTAAATAATGATGATATATTATACTTAATGCAAATTAATATTAACATAATAAATGACTAGTGTCATTGCATATAATTTCTATTTTGAAACACAAGACTTTTAATTTTAAAGCATTTACCAACTATATAATAGTTTTTCCACATAGAAATATTTTTTTTCAAAAATAAACTATCATTTTTCCTATAAAAAATTTTAATTAAAATTCAAGACCCTATATAGACTATAACAATAATAATTATATATATATATATAATAATAAAGCTATTTTTTTGTTACTACATGAAAATTTATTACAATTTTATCTCTTAACAACTTTCATTAATTATTACTTAATAATTAATGATATCCTTAATTACGTATATGTCATTTTATCATTTTCAATTAATTTTATCAAACATTTTCAATAAAACCAATTAGATTTAGTTTTCAGCTAATTTTACTAAACACAATATTCTAAATTTTAATTTTATGTGTTGCTTTATCTTCTTCTCTTATATAACATGTTACTTCATATGTACCATTTTATTATACCAAACGATCGACATAAAAAAAAAAAGAAAACATATTAAAAAAATCATATATGTGAACTCCTAAAAAAGTGAAGCAAATAATAAACAAATCAAATCGAGGCAATGTTTTTTTCGCCTCTTCTCCAAAGTTCATATATATAACATACTATCAGTTATCAGTTAAGTATAATAATATAATATACGCAAAAGGGATACGTGTCGCGCATAATGTGGCAGATGCAGCGGCGCACCACCGTAGAACTGATCCCGTTCACAATTTCCAGCACCGTCGGCTCCGACACAAATCACAAATTACATTTTTTTTTTCGGAGGTGGACCAGGCAGGCCCGAAGCACAGGTCAAAACAAAAGACACATGTTTTCTATTCAACGAATTAGAAACTGCAACGTGGAGGATTGTTTTTCCCTGATGAGTTGGAATGGATGAGAACGAGTTCCTTCTTCAGAACAATTTAAACGGCCTTTCTCAGCTCTCCAAAGGCCGTTTAAAGGTATGAGTCAGAGCCACTCAGCCTTAAGCATCCTCCATGAGCTGGTTTATCCATTCCACGTAAGATCATGACTGGACAATCCATGTAATCAGTAATCACCCTTTTGGTTAAACAATTCATGCAAGTGTGTAAAGTGGAAATTCTTTTGGTTAAACAATTCATGTATGTGTGGAAGGAAAGTGGAAATTGGAAATTGTTAATTCATTCCGGCAAAAAAAAGTTCTCCACGCGCTTGGGAAAGAAATTCACTTGGGTGGGTTGTATCCAAACATAATCAACAAAACATGTCTTCTATATTGAAAGCAGTTTTATTTTTTTTTTCCAATACATTATTACCAAATTTGGGACTAGTTGTCAAGTGGTATACTTGACTAATTGAAAAAGTTTTTCTTGAAAAAAACACCAGTTTTTGATACCTATCCAAACCTTAAATGATTTTTTAGTTTACATGAAATGTAATGAGGTATGAACCTAATACCTCATACTAAACTACCCAAACCCCCCAAACACTAGACCAACCCTAGTGGAGATAAACCTTAAAATGGATTTGGTTCTTTTAAAATGAGAGATTTATTTTAAATGACAAAATAATGAGTTATAGTTATTAGCTAAAATATTAATAGATTAGAATATAACTAATTTCATTATATATGTGTTTGTTAATTATTGATTTTTTAACTAATGACTGTTAATTTTTATTTTAATTTAAAATAAATTTCTCATTTTAGATGAATTAAATTATTTCAAAGAGAGGAAGAGATAAATTATGTGAAGAGAAAATAACATAATAATACTTTTTTTATCATTTATTTGTAAAAGAAAAAGTTAATGTGAAATTCAAATTAAAGTTTATTTTAAATGGAGAGGAAAACACTAATTTTGAGCGTATATTTCGTTCTTTCTAATTTTATTTATTTATTTAATAGATAAAATTATTTTTATCTATTGATATATGTTTTTATTTATCCTTCTCCTTAATTACAAAATTCACTTGATTCTTATTATTTTATCAAGAGTGTATATGAATTTATTACTTATTCTTTTTCAATTTTTATTCAAATAAACAAAAGGAGAAAAGAATCTACATTCTCTCTCTACCTATAACATGGTACCGTAGAATCTCTATAAATTAATACTCGATAAATTAATAACCTCATTAAAATAATAACTTTATCGATCCCGACTTGGGTCCAAGGTCTAAATTAATAAGACAGTAATTTTCTAGAAGACCCTTATATAAATTTATGGTCCCTTAAGTATTATAAATTAATAATTAATAATTCTATAAATTACAAATATAACCAGGACAACTTAGTAAAATATGATTTTATTGTTGTTTGCTTCTTCTCAAAATTTAAATCTATTTGTATTTCATCTCTAACTTTCCTTACTGCATCCAAAAGCTCTGTTGTTGTGTTCTCATACTGCAACAAAAAATTGCGAGGAGTTGTTGCCGCCATGAGTGCTTCATTACGCGTAATTGGTTGCAAAGACATTGTATCATCTTCAATTTCATCCTCAATATTTAGGATTTTTAACAACACTAGCTACAATTTCTTCTAAACTTTGATGTTGTTTATATACGGGTTGATTTCTTTACCATACATGAACTTGCATTAAGTTTTAACTAGTACTACGTACTACGGTACAATGAACTTTGTTTTTTTAGGGGGATGTATTATATATTTAATTAGTCACATTGTACGTGAACATCATTCAATTAGTCAATACAATGTATATGTTTTATTCATGAAGACTAATGTAGGTTCGTTTTAATCAAAAAATATCTCTTTAAATTAATAAATTATTAATTTATCGATTTAATTAATACTTCTTTAAATTAATAAAATTATGTGGTTCCGACATTATTAATTTAAAGAGGTTTCACTGTATAACACTAGGCATTATTGATTAATACTAATATCCTCATCATATAAATATTTAATTTAAATAAATTTAAAATTACTAAAAATCAAAATAAAAATATGTATAATTTTAAATATACTTAGAAATAAATATATTTAAGATTATAAGAAGAATACATAATTAATAAAAGATTTAAAAGAAGAATATTTTTTTTGTGTAAACCATAGGTATCCCCCTTAGTCTGCGTTGCCAACATGAGCCACAACTCTTTGGTTAAAAAAGAATATATTAAGAATTGAATTATTTTAAAATATATCATTTTAAATTAAATATGTGAAAGTAGATAAAAAATAATTAATTTAGAATGTTTTTAACGACAAAGTCAGTTTTAAATAAAATTCATTTTTTATAACATGATTTCGCTATAAAATTTGAGTTTAATTATGTCTGTGGTTCCTCAAAATGTCACAATTTTTTCATTGATCCCCTACTTTTATTTTTTTAAAATAATCCTCCAAAATAATTTTTTTCCTCAATGGTCCCTTTGATTTTTATAATTGTTTTTTTCTTAAATAGTCTCTAAAAATTCAAATTTCTAAAATAGTCCCTATAAAATATTATAAATTATCCCCAAAATATCATAATATTCACAAATGGTTCTTTAGTTTTCTGTGTCACATCAGTATTTTAGCATTTGTGGTAAAAAAATTAGAGGGATCATTTGAAAATAATTATTTATAAGGATCACCTTGAAAAAATTTAAAATAGAGAGTCAAATGAAAAAAATCAGGATAGTTTAAGGGGAAAAATATATCTAAACCTAAAAATTAAGTATCTGTTTTACTTTATAGGAATTGATAGTCAATTCTGTAATTTAATTTATTTAAATATTAATTATGCGATGCGTTTTATGCTTTTATTCATATGGATATTTTTATTATTGATTTGAATAAGGAGTTGTAAACTTGTAATAACTTCATATGAACTTACTTAAATTGAAAAAAATATATTATGAAAAAATAATAAAAAATTGTCTTTGTCAAGTGAACCAATATATAAAGACACACTTCAATGATGACATCTGCAAAACCCACGTTGACAAATGTATTAATGATGTAAATTTAACTTCAACATTTTGCGCCTTTAAAGCCTCTCATAATTGGCATCGATAGGAACTGATCTCAAAATACTTATCTGCTCATATTTATAATATAATGTTTAAATTTTTTATGATCTTATAATTTTTATCTTATAAAATAAAATACATAAATTTAGAAGTATTTATTATTATTTTTATATTTACTCTTGTTGACCATTAAAGCTTAAGGTGATACAATTATTATGATAGTGGAGTTTAATTTTAAATTAAAGGGATAAACTTATAATTTTGTAGAGTAATTTCTTAAATATAAAACATTAATTATTTTTCTTAATATATGTAATTTTGTCTAAATTTTCTTATAAATAAAAATGAATTTCTCGATAGAGTTAAGCCACAACTTGACTACGTGATGATGGGCAGAGGTACTAGAATTCAACGTAATAATCTGTTAATAGTGTGACGGGGCGGAGCCAATTATTTTAGTTCAAGGGGCCAAACAAAAAAAAAATGATTTATAAATTAATCATCTGCTGCGTAATATATATAATTTGATATAAAATTAATATATTTTTTATAAGTTAAAAAATATAAAAATATATTACAACATTATAAAAACTATTAAGATTATGTTTGGTAAAACTAGCTGATAAATTTGTTTGTTAAATTAGAAGTGTTTGGTAAAATTAACTAATAAGCTAACTGTAAATATAAAATGACTAGAAATAATATATTTACAAGTCTTATTATATAAATTTTATTTTTTCTAAATAAAAATATAATGTTAGATAAGTATAATTTAGATTTTTTTATAAATTTTAAATTATTATTAATATTTTTAATAATAAATATTTAATTAATAAGTAAAGTAATATAATATAGTATAAAAATGATTCAAAAAATAGTAAAAAAGAGACTAATAATTTAAAATAATTTTTAATTTTTTAAATAAGGAAAGAGTGTGAAGAGGAGACCGAAAGAGAAGAGAGTGTGAAGAGGAGAGAGGAGAGGAGATTTTTATTAGAAAACATTGAAAAAAAGATTAAAAAAAATTAAAAGCAAAGAAAAGTGCATTGAAATATGATATATAAAAATGGAAGAAAAATAAATAAGTAACTTTAGCTAACTTCTAGCTCTTCGTTTGTAGCTTTTAAGTTTAAAAATTCCTACAATATGCCTACTTTCATGTGGAGCTAGCATATCACGCTACTCAGTCCTACTCGACCCAAGTGGGTAGCTGAGTTTTTGCGGATCATACTAAAAATCGAGATTTATTGGACTTATAAAATAAAAGTTTTAGTCGTATACTTTTACGGTCATTTTGTGTCATTTTACCTTTTTACGTTTATAATTAGCTTATTTGACTAACTAAAATAATAGTAAATAAAAGGTTACCCAACCAATATATTAAACAAAAGGTTACCTAACCAATATATTAAATAAAACAAGTGTCAAGTGACTAACTAACGTTTAAAAAGACTAGAAGAAATAGGGGGAAAAATAACACACCCTTTCCGAAAATAGGTTAAGTTTGGATTTTTTTTTTAATGTTAAGTACATGTATCACCTATTACTAAAGGTAATCTTATTTAAGGTTTTAGTCACAGTTAAAACTTCTTCACCCCTTTTTAAAAAATGTTTTTAGTAGATTTCGACTTTGAGATAGAACATTTTAATAAAAAGATGATAAAATATAGTAGAAAATGAAGAAGAGGGGGCCAAAAAATTAATTTATATATAACATAATAAATTTTAGAAAATTAGGGGGCCATGGCGGAGAGCGAGTCACCACCTTGGCCCCGCCCCTTATAGTGTGGTTGGGTTGCCTTGCCGTTTATAAGCAAATCATAACCACATGCATTATAAAATGAGGTATAAAATATAATAGCGTGAAAAAATATTATACTTATAATAATCATATGTTTTCTTAAATTGATTTTATATACACGGTTAGTTAGGGATGCCAATGGAGTGGGACGGAAACATGTAGTACATTATCCATATTTATACCCGTTAAAATTAATGGAGTACCCATGTGGGTAACGAGTATCTATTGTATTTAAAATTTTAAAATTTATTAAAAAAATGTCATGTATTGTACAATAATATCATATTATATAATATTATATAATATAAATTATCATTATATAATATTATTGGTTAACAAATTAAAATATTATCATAAAATACATTTTATCTCATCATAAGATAATAAAAAATTGGGTAAAATAACTTTTTAGTCCTTGTAAAATATCTGAGTTTTGATTTTCGTCCCTCGAAAATTTTTCTTTTTATTTCATCCTTATAAAATATTTAAGTTATTTTTTTAGTCCCTGTTGTTTATTTTACTTTAAATGTGGATGTGTCTAATGCCCATCACAGTCAATAATCATATGTGTACCACCCTAACATATTATACAACATTGCTAACATCTGTAAACTCATTCAGAGTTTGTTTATGATATATAGAAAGGAGGAAATGTGCAAAGAATTTCAGTTCAAGTCGGGCATGAAAATTGACTATCTGAATGAGTTTAAGGAGTGTAACACTCTTTTATGATGTGCCAGGGTACCTCGCGAGTATTGGTCACTATTATAGATGTTCAACACATCCACAATTAACAGTAGAATCAATATCGGGGACTAAAAAAATAGCTTAAATATTTTATAAGGATGAAATAAAAAAGAAAAATTTTCCAGGGACGAAAATCAAAACTTGGATATTTTATAGGGACTAAAAAGTTATTTTACCCTAAAAAATTTAATATTTTAATATATTTAATAGAAAAATATTTTAATGAGTCTGCGTTGCGGGACGAGTAGTATAATATATGTTCCCACCTATTACCGATATATCCGCGAGCATCCACTGATGTCACAACACATTATTGGATGATATTGTCATTGTATACTAATTAAACTCTTTAAACTAATAGTGTAAAATGACAAATCAATGAGTATCCCAAAGCAAATTCTAATATGATAATTTTTTCATCAATAAAAATATAATTTATTATAATTTGATTTATTTTGTTTTTAGATTTTTTGAGGTGCAAAATTATTTATTATTAAACTAATATTTTAAAGGTCTAATTACTAATTTATAGGATGAGAGCCCTATTTTTTTAAGAAAATATACCTAGTAATAAAATCATTATAATTCATTGAAAAAAAGTAATTACTTATAATGAATATTTATATGGAGATAAAATATTACAACTGGATAAAGGATTTATTTTTATAAGAAAAATATTTAGCTATTATTAATAAACTAATAATATAGAAGTCTAATTACTACTCCATGTGTCTCTTTTATTGTCATTTTAAGGTCTCAAACTTGTTTCTAAATAAGTGTCATATTCAGATATCAAGGCAATAATAAATGCTAATTTTTTAATTTTATCCATTTCTTAATCCAATTTTTTTATTTTAAATATTTATTATAAAGCTATATCATAAATATACCCTTTATTTTCCAATTCTACAAATTCAAAGTCTTAATAAATGTATTCTTTATATTTCTAACAAAAAAATATGGTGGTAAGAGATAAAATAATTTTAAAAAGGAATTCATTTCATTGAAAAAAAGAGATATTAAATGTGTCAATGAGAAAAAGATAAAAGTTATATTTGGAAAAATGGGCTAAAAAAATATAATTATTGTATTTATTAAATCTTGTAAAAGAACCTTAAATGACGGATAAAAAATGAAGTATTTTTTTATTTCTTTATTATTAATAAAAGTAAAAGAAATTGCGAGGAGCTAAAGCAATGATGTTACCCACTATAGGATAAGGCTGGTCTTGGTTTTAACCGACCATACAAATTAAATCGAAAATATATGAGAAATGTTAGGAAGACACTCTTTTGAACATTCTCTCTAACACACTCCATGTGATTGGTTAAAATTCACATGGGTCCCACCATTTGAGAGTGAGACCCACGAATTTGGTGGGACCCATGTGAATTTTAACCAATAGTGTGTTTGAGAGAGTGCTCAAAAGAATGTGTTCCTAGCACTCCTCATAACAATAAATATATTTTGAGGAGTGCTAGCAACACACTCTTTTGAACACTCTCAAACACACTCCATGTGATTGGTTAAAATTCAGATGAGTCCCACCAAATTCGTGGGTCCCACTCTCAAATGGTGGGACCCATGTGAATTTTAACCAATTGTAATTTTAACACATTGAAATTTTTTAAAAAATAAATGCAGCTTACTTATACATTTTGTAAAAACAAACTTACTCCAAAATATTCCTTGGACTTCAGAAATCAGAATATATTTTTAAAATGAAGAAATGACTTTTCATTACAAATATTTTTAATGTTACATTTTTACATAACTTTAGTATAAAAAATTGTATTCATGTTTTTATCAATATTAAAAATTACATTTTTATTAAAATGTATAAAAAGTATAAGGTGAAAAATATGTATAAGATTACGTAATTAATTCACTTGAAAATCTTAACTTGAAGATATATTCCCATTTTACCCCGTCAATAAATTGATTAAATTCATAATGTTTGTTTTTCTCTCATTGCTGTTAAAGTGAGGTAGTAATAACTAGTAAAAGACTAACCGGAAAGGAAAGACAAAAAAGTAAGAGAAGGTAGGTTTGTTGACTAAAAGACTAACTAGAAAGGCGAATATTAATAATCGCGCGTGTGAAAATGCACCATCGCTGAAGCCTGAAGCTGAACTTTCCGCGTCGGTCCCAACCTCCCCTAGCTAGATACATCTGCAACTACTTCCCTTCTTTTCCTTTATAAAAACCCTTCTTCCATCTCACAATCATCCCCTTCCAACCCAAACCTTCCTTATTTCTATTACCAACCTCTACCTCTGAAAGAAAAACCATCCATCACACACAAATTCACCTCTTTCTTAATTCTTATTCTATCTACTACAAATGCAAATGGGTGCCCAAACTATACCCATCGACTTCCACAACACCCGGGTCTTACCCGATTACGATGTATTCATACACACTTCCGATGGAACACGCATTCCCGCACACGCTGCCATTCTGGTTTGTCTTCAAATTCAATTACTCATGTTTCTATGATACAAGACTATTATGATTTGCTTTTATCATTGCTGAATGCTGACAGTTTTATTTTGAAAAGGCTTCGGTGTCGCCGGTTTTGGAAAACTTGATAGATCGACCGCGGAAGCATCGGAGCTCCGAAAGAATAATCCAAATCCACGGCGTTCCATGCGACGCCGTTTCAGCCTTCGTTGGCTTCCTCTACACCTCGAGGTTTGTATTTGTAATTGTATTGTCCAATAGCGCCTTCCTTACACTTTCATTGGTCAGTAATAGCGCCACGTCACTTACGTGAATGACAAGAACGCCCCTGCAGGTGCACGGAGGATGAGATGGACAAATACGGGATGCACCTGCTTGCACTCTCGCATGTGTACCTGGTCCCTCAGCTGAAACAGAGATGCATCAAGGGCTTATCACAGCGCTTGACCACAGAGAACGTGGTGGACGTGCTTCAACTCGCGAGGCTCTGCGACGCACCGGATCTCCATCTCCGCTGCATGAACCTCCTCACGAATCACTTCAAGGCCGTTGAAAAAACCGAAGGATGGAAGTTCCTTACCAAACACGATCCCTGGCTCGAACTCGATATCCTTCGCTTCATCGACGAACGCGAAACGGTAAATTTCAATCAAAATTGAATTAAATTAAATTAAATTAATCACCATTTATTGTTAATTGATGATGATTTGCGTTGTGTGTGCACAGAGGAAAGTGAAATCGAGGAGGCATAGGGAAGAACAGGGGCTGTATTCGCAATTGAGTGAGGCGATGGAGTGTTTGGAGCACATTTGCACGGAGGGTTGCACAGAGGTTGGACCTTACCATGTGGAGGTTAACAGAGAGAGGAAACCGTGTAGTAGATTCTCCACGTGTCAAGGTCTTCAGCAACTGATTCGTCATTTCGCCACTTGTAAGAGGAGGATGAATGGAGGATGCTTGAGATGCAAGAGAATGTGGCAGTTATTCAGACTCCATTCCTATATTTGTCAACAAACTGATTCTTCTTGCAATGTTCCTCTTTGCAGGTGAGTTCATTTTAAAATTCTATACGCTCTATGATTCTGCATAAATGAATTACATGCATATTCATTCACATACCTTAATTGTCCTTTAGATGTTACTAATGTTTAGTTAATAATACAATCAATGAGAGATCGCCGGTGACGACGATAGTCGGAGTTCATTACCGGTCACCAACTGTGACATGATTGGTGTCAATTAACAATATGCTAACAAGACTAATTTGTAGGGTATATTAAAGATACAAAAGTACTCAACAACAACATATAAAATTAATTTTAACTAGTCTCTGTATTTAAAATTGTAATTTTTAAACATTTTTTTATAGAAAAAGATTGGTAGACATCCTTTGGTGTATAATAGCCATAGGAATCAAGGAAGGGAAGGGGAGGAGAAAAAGTGATATACATAATGAATGAAATGATGTGAGAAAGAAAGGGACAGAGAGATGCAGATGCTCTTGCATATACACATATCAGGATTATTTTTTTGAATTCATAGGAATGGACTTAGAATGACGATTCTCAGTGGATAACGTTTGAGTTTTTAAGTATGTCTTAGATTTAATTTTATAATTTATTTATGTATATAAAAATTTGCTGAGATTACCACGTTTTAAAAAATCAGTCTTTTTATTTGTTGTCATTGGATGGGAATACTCTTAAAAAAAATAGACACAATATAATTCAGATTGAAAGATTCAATTTTGAATTCAAAGTTTCATTTCATTTTTAATTTGACGGGTGAAACGTAAGCTACTTACACATTTAGGTCGACTTTTATAAGCTTCTTAAGATCTGTCAAAGATTATACAAGGTTGGCTACTATATAAAAATGAAAAGTATTGGTCATGCATTTCTTATTTTACTTTTTCCTACCTTTTCCCCAGTTTTAAAGGGACTAAAGTTGTTTCTTGCACACAAAAGTAAATTTATTTATAGGATTAGTTTTATTGTTTAATAGATAGGAGACTAACCTAAGCCTGATCAGAGGTAGAGAATTTGTCTTACTAGTTTTTTCTTCCATTTAATTAATTTATATTTATGAGCTGTGCCCGATTCACAAAAGAAAGTCTCACCTTAATTTGATAAAAGAAAAATGGCAATGGTTTTCACATGAGAAGTTTAATCAGGTTGTGATATCTAACTGCTTTTTATCACATTAAAATTAAGTGTCCGGTCCGGTTACTTCAACATTGGTGGATTTGGGGTCCAATCATAAATTGCTATGTTAATCAGGGAATTGCTTTGTCGCGTTCCCAAGCTCGTTCCTGATATTTTTGAGGGATTATATGTAGTTGGCCAGCTTGCATCTTGTCATCTTGATGCCGTTGGTCCATCTTATTTGTTGTTATCATTTACGTGCCTGATTTCTTCACAACCACAATAGCTGGTCACGTCTTAGTCACGGATTTTCATTCACAAACCAATCCATAAAGTCCATATATATGGCAACCTATTGTGTAGAGTTATTAGATCTACCTTCAATTGGGAAGCATGGATCCCAAATCATGCCAAACATGTGTCAATCAGTGACGGGCCCTCAGAAACAGGAACGAAATAAAATATCTATGGTTGATGATATTCTGCTTCTTAAGCTTTATACAAAAAGAAAAAGCATATTAATTAAATTGAAAAAAATATTTTCTGTTTTATTTTATTTTTTATCAAGACTTATAAAAGTGTTATTGTCAAAGATTTGTGTAAGAACAGTAAAAATGATGATAGTTTTCTGAGACTATGATGGGTTATGAAATAGTGACTTGGTTGGGACTCGGTCTTAATAAACGTCGTTTTTTCAGCTGAGCTGGAGTGGACCTCAATTAAGTCCAAATATCTCTCCTTGTTTTCTTCTAATCTTATGATGAGTGTGTTGTCTTGTCTAGCTACTTGATGTCAATTTATTTGAAAATTTTTCTCAGTGGTTACACATTCAGTTAACAATTGCTGTTTTGGGGAATGTGACAGGCAATTTCAATTGAGAATGCAGCAAGAGAAAAGGAAAGATGATTCAAGGTGGAAACTACTAGCGAAGAAAGTGGCCTCAGCCAGAGTCATGTCTTCCTTGTCTCTGCCAAAGAGGAAACGGGATGAAGAAACAAGAGTGGCGATAAACAATCCTGGGATTAGAAGTTTTAATTTACAATGAATGTTAATGTATTGTAATAATGTATAGCACGATGTGTTTCGTGTTGAGAGGGCCTTTTCTTTGGAGAGATGATCAATTCTGTTTGTTCTTTGTGGAAGCAGGAAGTTTTTTGGATAGTGTGAACTTCTTGTCCCCTGGCTCTTCACTAGAGGAAATGGCAAATTGAGTAGTAGTATTTGCTTGTAATTGTAAATTTGTTTGTTTTGTAGGTATGAGCAAATTGAACCCATCATTTTGCGTTGTCTAGTGATAAATTTGATTTATTATTTATGTACAAAAATCAAATAATCACTTTAAATAATTACTATAAGACTATAAATCAATAAATAAATAAATAAATCATAATAATCAAAGAAGACATTTATCTGGAGGTATTCGGTATAGGAAATTTATGTGTGACAAATCTCTCTCTCCGAATACTTTAACACAACTATATATTTAAAGTTCAAAGTCGAGAGGACTCGTTATCAATTGACCATTGTGTTCAGTGCCAACTAGTGTAAACATTTGGGAAGTCTTTGGGGAACATACATTTATATTTTGGGAAATCATAGGGCTCTTGCCTGTACACTTGCTAATTATAAGTATAAGCAATATAGGTAATGGCCTGCACATTAGTCCCACCGTGGCACAGAGAGTAGTTGGTTCATCATTTGTAAAGCGAAAGGAAGCCACTGAGTAGGCGTTAGTCAATACTATACCACAGGCGATGCATGGAATAAGGAATTTTGAGGACCCATTAACCAATACTGAGCAACACATCATTCATTTGTGTAATTTCGCGAGGCTGTTGTGCTGTGCTTCTGCGAGACAAAATTAAGTGCATAAATTTCAGAGGTACCGCCGAAAGAGGGCTGTGCCCATTGAGTACGAGGAGGTCCATGTTGTGGTCGGTCCGAAAATTTATCCTCAGATTCCACTTACTTGACGATATACTTGGGGAAATAAACATTGTTTCTTTTTCTCTCACAACCACTTTGTGAATGGGTCAGGATATTCCATAGTAAGACTTAGCCTTTGTTTGATAGGATGGAGAAAAATATTAAAGAGAGAAATAGAGAAGAAATTGAATTGTTTGGTAGGAAGAAAATGGAGATGAAATAAGGTGGAAAGAAATTGTATTTTTGTTTGGTTTAAGAGAAATACAAAGGAGAGAAAATGAATTGTAATATATAAAGACCAAAATACCCCTATTGTACTTCCTCCAACGAAGGATATATTGGGTCAGTTTGGATGAAATTTCTGTAAAAGTACTTTTAGGTGAAAATTTAGGATTAATCAAAGAAGTCAAATGCATTAACTTCTCCATAAGTTGAAATTAGTCTTTGTAGCTCATCTACTCCAAAGTTCTCCTATCTAACTTCTCCATAAGTAACTAATTTCAACTTAATTGTGGAGAAGTTAAATGCATTTGACCTCCTTGATTTATTCTATTTTTTCACCTAGAAGTACTTCTGCAGAAGTTTCATCCAAACTGGCTCATAAAGCTGCTTAAAAAGTTTCCAACTGTGCAAAGATCTTGAATATCTTATGTCACATGCCCTTCAACCCACGCTCTAATGCATCCTCTCTGCACAGGCACTTTCTCTTCGCTATTTCTTCACAAATTTGCAGAGAAATTTTTATCACTGGGACGCGGAGAAATTTTTAGCACCGGGGCCCACGTTTGGACATTTTCTATCTTGCAACTTTCAATTCTACCAAACTAATAAACTATTTCTCTTCCTTCTCCCTAGTTTCTCCTCCACCAAACAATGTGTTAGAGCATTTTCAATGGTGCTTTTTTTACTTTTTATTATTTTTAAGTGGGTTCTACTAGTACACATTGTTTATTTATATTTTTTATAATTTAAACAAATCTCATCTTCAATGGTAGAACTCTAAAATTTCACTAAATGGACCTCATAAGTGATCCAACAATTATATATATATATATATATATATATATTTTAGTTCACTTTTATACTGTTCATTTCCCAAAATCAATTGCTTACACAAGATGCATGCTTCTATTGGTTAAACAACTCACTCCAATCGCACTTCAATGGTGCACCCCATATTTTAGAGGTTTTTAATCGGGAAAGCAACATAAGCATTCCCCATTGAAGTTACTCTCAAGATCACTTTTAACATCACTTTTACCTACGCATTACTTGTTTAGAAAAATAATGCTAAATATAAAAAGTATTAATATATTTTTTTTTTATTATCATAAAATAACACAAATTATATAAAATATATGATGAGCAAAGACCATTATTGTTTGTGAATTATGGCACCACTTGCACTTAAAGCTTTGTTGTTTTAAACTTATCTTGGCCGGTAATCTCTATCATGCCAAAAAAGAAAGGTCAACCTGTATGTGAGTCTCTATTTGTTAGAATTCTCAGCTCGAGGGCCTTCTCCTTGCCTAATGCCTACTCTATATATGGACAAATGATCATTTCTACTTTTAAATTTGTCTAAAGCTGATCACCTTCCACTAGACAAAAGATTTTCTTCTGTTTTTAAATTAAGTCCAATCTTCCCAGTTCACACTTGGATGAATTCATGGAAATTTTAGTAAGACTTGTAAATATAAGATTTCAAGGACCAATACTGATCATTAACAAATGGTTTCTTAATAACAAGTGGCTTGTTATTTGAATCCCAAACTAATAACAAATGGAATTTCTTAATTGAAGATGGTGACCCTTCTTTGGTTGTTCTACAATTAAATCAAAACCATTATGCAAGGATATATCCATTATGCCAGGCTAAAGTGGATGCGCTTGAATGGAAATCAATCCCCACATTCAAAGTACGTAAAAATGAAAAAAAAACCACACACTTGTAACTATAAACACAACCGTTAAACTTGATTAACGGTGAGTAGTTCAAGTGTTACGTGTTGAATTTTTAAGTAGGGACTTAAGTCTGAATCTTATGATGAAATAAAAAATTCTCATTGAAAGAATTAGTTTCATTCGGATGTGGATGTTCCCAACTCGATCGAGCAGGATTGCCTCCATGATAGATACATATGATTAAAAAAAACCTTTGAAATTCGCCATCCTAATTATTAATTAATCACGCTATATATATAATTGCCATCCAGATGTATAATTCAAGTAACGCTAGCTAGTAGTCAGTAGACTTAACACAATATCTCGAAGCAAGAGTTAATTTAATTATGCGTCTTATGCTTATATAGTTTTCAGCTATGTCTATATTCTTTTTTTTTTTTTTAAAATTTGAGAGTCTTAATTCGGTCACATCCTCTTAGGTTCGTGAAGATCAATGATCGATACATTTCTTGTATAATATGGCATCACCACTAATTAACTTTAAATTTGCAGTTAATACAAATAAATCTTTGCTTTAAATATGATTTTGGTCCCTCTAAAATACATGTGTTTTCATTTTAGTCCCCTAAAATTTTTCCTTTTCAAAGTGGTCCTCGCCGTTAGAAAAGTTAACGGTGTGTTGATGTGTCATTTAATATTTATGCTGACTTGTCTTTCTCACTCATATATACATGGCATCCACTATGTTAAAATTTTTATTTTTATCAATTTTTATTACTTTAAATGGTTTTAAAAAATAAATGCATAACAATTAAAATTAAAAAGGCTCTCTTGAAGAGCATTGGGGTTCTGTTGTTCGAGACTCCCTCTCCAGAAAATCTTTCTTCTTCCTTCTTCAACCATTCTTGTCTTCTCCTAAGCTTCATTGTTGCAGGTACTTATTTCTTTTATTGTCCTGAGTTTCTCCATACAAAGAAAGAATAATAACATTGAGATTGAAAAGACAATGAGCAAAACCGATGGTATTAAGTTGTATAGAACAAATAAGAGGAACCTTGGAAGGGATGCATCCATGCTTCTCGATGGTACCTCGGTGGTACCGCCTCAACGTTGGATGCATCCCTTCCAAGGTTCCTCTCATTTGTTTTATACAACTTAATACCATTGATTTTGCTCACTGTCTTTCAATTTCATTGTTATTATTCCTTCTTTCTAGGGGGAAGCTAAGGTACAGTAGTAGAAATAAATACCTGCAACAATGAAGCTCAGGAGAAGGCAACAATGGCAGAAATGGTTGAAGAAGGAAGAAGAAGGATTTTCTGAAGAGGGGGTCTCGAATAACAGAACTTCAATGTTCTTCAAGAGAGCAATTTTAATTTTAATTGTTATGCATTTTTTTTAAAACCATTTAAAGTAATAAAAATTGATAAAAAAATAATTTTGACGCAGTGGATGCCATGTATGAGTGAGAAAGACAGGTCAGCATAGATGTTGACTGACACATCAGCGGCAAGGACCATTTTGAAAAGGAAAAATTTTAGGGGATTAAAATTAAGATAAGAAAAAATTAGGGGGACTCAAATAAAAACGTGTGTATTTAGAAGGATCAAAATATATTTAAACCTAAATTTTTTTAACAAGATAGGCTAGTTAACTGAAAATTTGCACGGGTAAAAATTGTGTCTCCCCAATTTCCACGCATATATAGTTACAGAAACCAATGTTGTAAAAACCGGCTCGGACCGGCCGGTCGAATCGGTTGGACCGGAAATCGGTGATATAACCGGTCCGAGCCGTGAGTTGGATCGGTCATGTTGAAGAACCGGTGCGACCCGGGTCGACTCGTCGGGTTTAGGCCAAAATCGGTGACTCAGCCAGTTCTCTGTGAACCGGTTGGGTTAACAGGTTTTTTTTTAAATTTGACGTCCAAAACGACGTCGTTTTACTATTAATAATAAAATAATAAAAAAATTCTGATTGGAAGGACTTGTTGACGGGGAAATTTGACGTCCAAAACGACGTCGTTTTACTATTAATAATAAAATAATAAAAAAAATCCTGATTGGAATGACTCGCTGACTCGTTCCCCGTCTCCAATTTGGATTTTGCAAAATGAAAAGCGGTTGTGGCATGGATTTGAGGGTGGAACCTGCTCAATAAGTAAGACATGCGCTAGCCAATGCAGCAATTTCTGTTTTGATAGTGTATGTGCATGCTTTAGTATATAAAGGTATATTGAATGATTTTCATTTGATTATTAACATAACAAAATCTTTATTTCAAATAATATAAACATTAAATAATATAAAATATTTTTGAATTTGTAATATCAAACATTAATACATATTATTTTTAATATGCTCATTTATTATTTAATATTTTTATAAAACTTAATAATATATTAATTATTAATAAAGCATGAATTAGTGTTATAATTATTTAATTATAAAAATTAGGATTTATACTTTTAATCTTTCTTATTATTATTTTCTCATAAATATTAATTTTTTAATATAAAATATAAATTTTAATATATACCGGTTTAACCGGTTGAACCAGTGACTCACTGGTTGAACCAGTGACCCAATGACCCAGTACCCTGACCGAGTCGCTCACCGATCCGAGTTTTATAACATTGACAGAAACTACAAATGTATGTAACTTTCAATATTCTATTTGTGCCCTTTTGAGCGTATAGTTACAGAAACCACAAACAAATATAACATGTCCACTCAATCCGCTAACATGATAAATGAGGAATCAAAAACAAAAATAAAGAAAGAAACTGATTTGTTTTTGTTATTGTAGTGATGGAAGAAATACTTGAAAAATCAACAAAAGAAGAAAAGAGAGAAAAAGGAAAATCATGTTAGTATTTTGGTAGTGGGTTGAAGTTTCGTGTGCCCCAAACTTGAATTATTTATTAGGAAAAATTCTTGTACATTCTAAAGAAGATATATTCATGTGTTAATTAATTAAGGAAAATGCTAATAGTGCCCTAATTGCATGAGTTAAGGATCCACATTTAAAATGTTTTATTGGAGTGTGTAGTCTTTAATGTTACAGGTGCAGTCAATGTCTTGATTTCCAATAAAAACCTTTTAAATGTGGATCCTTAACCAGTGCCGTTAGGGCACTCGTTAGCATGACCCATTAATTAATAATAGAAAGGAAAGAGAGAGCACTTAGAAATGTTATATGATGCAAAAAGAAAAGTGAAATAAAAAGAAATAAAGGATGTAAACTAAAAAATGAGATGGGAAAAAAGTGAATATATTTCCATTTCCCGTTTTCACTTTGTTTCTTGTTTTCTGAAATTTTATAAAGGAAAAACTGGAAATGCTGGAAACAGCAAATTTTCGTTTTCAGCATTTTCAGTTTTTCCTTTGTAAAATTTCAGGAAACAGAAAATGGAAACAGGAAACGAAAATGCAAACCAAACTCACCCTAATTATCATTATTTTATTTATTATGTTAATTTATTTAGTTGAAAATGATATATATCTTGGAAGTTGATACTTTTGCTTTCCAAGTTTATTGGCTGGCTTCTTGCCGTCCGGGTTTTTTTGTTTTTTTTTTTCAAGTTTGTTGGCTATCTTGCTGTGATTGGCGTCTTTTCTTCATTGTAGTTTGGCTTTTAGTTTTTTAAATCAACTTTAACTTTTCCACACTTCCATTGTATTTAATTTATTCTAAAATCAAATTTTAATCATGAATCCAGATAAATGTTATCGAAACGTGGATTAAATGCAAACTAAACACACTAACAAATTATTACATTAATTCTCATTTATTTTTTTATCCCTCTCTTCATTCATCACGTCAATTAGTAAAAAAATTATTTCACACTCAAAATTTAAGTGTGGAAAGTTTAGAAAGAAAATAGAAAAAATAAAAATAAAAAAAATAAAATAAAAAATATAATAATTGATGTGATGATTAAAAAAAAGTAATAAAAAGGAACAAAGATAAGTGTAAATAAAGTGAAATAGAAATGAGTGTGAAAGAAAAAAAATCAAAATTGCATCGATTATCACCTCCCTTTCCTCATGTATTTTTCTTTCCATTTCTTTTTCGCTATACTTGGCAGTGGCACACATAAAAAATTTCCTTTTTAAACAAAGGAAACATATATGGGCCCACTTAAAAAAATTGTAAGAAAAAATTGCCGGTTAAATATATTTTTTTATTAAAATGGCATGTTATGTGTTATCTTTCTATTTATTAATTTTAAATAATATTCACATTTAATAAATAATATGATAATTCATTATTAAATGATATTGAATTATTTCTAACATGTAGATTAAACTTCATTATATATTTGCCTTCAATGACCCATATCCCTTTTGTACATGTTGCCTTAACTTATATTAATTGATAAATCTCTCATTTCATGTTTCAATGTTATATTTCATAGTTATGTTTTAAGAATATTTATGTTCAACAATACTTTTATGTTGTTATTTCATTTTATTTCCAAGCTTTTAACAAAGTTGTGTTTTATTTCAATAGTTAAAATATCATGCATATTCCTAATACTTTTAAATAAATACAAATTGTGTGTAAATATCTTTATTTTTTAGTATTAAAATCAATTATATACTTTATTTTAATAAAATGGAAATTTATATAACAAACAAAGATATGTCCTTTTTAGTAATTATATCTGCAAACGTGATTTATAAAATATCATCCGAACAACATTCATTTTCTTAAACTCACGTTTACAATAAATTATCCAAACATAAAATCACGTTTATACAAACTCAAGTTCACTTCAAGTCACGTTAAATAAATCACATTCATCTAAACTCAAGTTTGCAAATACCAATCCAAACACACACAAAAACTCAAACTCAAAGAGGTTTTAGTAGCAGTTATAGGTAGTTATGTGTCTCCATCAAGTCAATAGGGGGAATAAAAACGATTATGAAGACTTGGTCAAATGGGCCTCTAGAGGGCAGGAAGTTTGCACCAGTTAGCTTGGCAGTTACTAAGTGAAGGCCTATAAATAGTGAGGAGAATCAGTGTACAAGGGTCGGTAAACTGAATTCTCAAACACTCAATTGAAGCCACAATGTGAATACTCAAATAGACCAAGGCAATGTAGTACATGGAAGTAGGATCTATAGACCACCATTTCAGTTCATGCATGCTTATTTACGTTTATGTTTTTCAATCCTTTAATTCCTCTTATGTACTGTTACATTTCATGCATAATTCCAAGTATATCAATTATGCTTCCTCCTACTTCTCATTCTTTTACTTTTGAAAAATTTTCCTACGCTAATTTCTCTAGTCGATCACTGGCTTTAACGCTTAGTTCGGTAAGAAAAAGATACAAGAGATACTAGAGAAATCAACAAAGTTCATTCGTTTGTTGTGTATGAAAAATGAAGCTAAAGTCCAAGAGTGGACGATCCCACATTTACTTCATTTCTTTGATGAATAGGCGAGAGATAACGAAGAAATCATATAATTCAATCGTTTAACATTTTTTCCATCACCTTTATCAAATTAAATAACTAAGTTTTATATTTCTATTCTATTTTACACTTATTTCTCTTACATCAAATAATCTATAAATTATCTAATCTCACTTCTATTTCTCTTCTCGATTTCTGTCCTTTTACCAAAACAAAGGGTAGAGAACCCTGATAAGAGAACTAGTATTTGTCCCACATTATCCTAAAATATATCTGTGTGTTACTATTTTTAAGGATAAACAAAATGAAATATAAAGTTATTTTTAAAATACTTACTTTAATTCTTTATATTATTATGCATTCATTATTTTTTAGGATTTAATTACTATACACGATCAGTGTAAAGAAATTTTACACAGATATTCAATGATGTGCTGCCACATCATTTAATGAATTTAATAAGACATAAGGTGTCACATTTATTAAATAATGTGGCAGCACATCATTGGATGTCTGTAAAATTTCTTTACACTAAGTGTATATATTAAACTCTATTTTTTATTCGATATTGCAATAATTTTTGTGTTAAATATTTAATAAGTATTGTTGCCAAAAAAGGAAACATAGATGGTCAGTTTCGTAGGCAGTACTTTTCACTGTTGCTTGCATTGCATCATGGCATAGGTCACCTCTGGAATTTATATAATGGCGATACGTGCGGCAAAGAGAAAAGAAAAACGTGGCCTCTTATTCGCTTCACGTTCCACATCATGTTTTGAATAATTTTTATATGGATGGTATGTGTATATATATTCTTTGATTTTCTATTTCGGAATCAAATATTAAGTTGGAATTCTATTTTATTTTAGTACTTTTTATTTTTTGAGGTGTTATTAATACACTTTCTAACACACTTTTTTTTGATATATTTTATATGATTATTTAAAATTTATATAAATTTTTAAATTAGGTGTGTCTCATTCCTAATATGGTGGCACGCTGATAACTTTTAACAAATTATAAAAATCAAGTGTATTAAAAAAATGCTTGAAAGAGTAAATTGTTAACACTTTTCATTTCTATATAGCCACGCTACAATATCTTTAGTTGACGGTGTTAATGGCTCTGTAGTCGTTGACCATTTGCTATCCCAATTCCCAAATGATGGTTCACTTCGGTCATGAAATAAGCTTTTCATGTTTAATTAAAAGATATTATGAAATGAGTTATTATTATTTTTAGAGAGGTAATGAAATTGATAATTAGATTTTGATCTTTTTATATTTCTTCTCTCGTATTATCAACAAGCAATACATAAAAACCAATTTTCACAATTCATCGGTTCAATAGTCAAACTAGTAATAATAAAAAATATATATTTTAATACTATGTAATATTTTAATTAATAAAATAATTTTAAAAAAATAAATTATATAAGATTGTAAATTAATATATTTTATATGATAAAGAAATTGATAAGGATTGATAAATAATAAACATTCATATAAAATTCTTAATTATCTATTCTTATTTATCTTATAAATATTTAAAATATTATTTCTTTAAACGGCTGGTTCAAATCAATTTTTGACATTGATTTTTTTATAGATTTTCACCGATTTTAGACTGATTTGACCGATTTTGGACTGGTCATAAGATCGATTCTCAGTTGAATTGGTTAGTCCGATCCAATTTAAAATAATGCTAAAATCAATTATAATAGGACTTTTTTGTATGATTTATCAAACTTACTCATCTTTTTTTGTGTTAGTTTAGGAGAGTTGTCTCCTTTTGAACGTTAATTTTACTTAAACATAAATAATGAGTCTAGGTATATAATTGAATATGTTTGTGTAGTAAACTTGTTATTTAGCTGCTTTAGTATTTGTTCACGTTGGAGTTCTAAATAGAAGTTGAGTAATATTCTAATATCCTACTTTTTTTTGGTCAACCCCTACTTACATCTTAATATTAGTTATTACCATCTCTTCGGTTGCAACTTGCCTAGATGATAGATCATATGTCATTTGGTTTTTGGACTTCATATTTAATATCTAACTTGGGCCTTGATTGAGCCCAAACTGAATCTGTTTTACCCATAAATGAGTCTTTGGGCTTCAACGGTGCAACCGGAAAACCATAAACCCATTTTCCTTTTTCGATAACGCCTCCAAATAAATATCTGACCTTCTTTTTGACGTCATATTAATATTCAACAATGAAATATAATAAACCTTCTTTTATTTTATACACTCATTTAACACTATTTTCTTTATTTCTCATTTTGTTATATCATATCATATCTTATTCCTGACTTGTCTTTTTTTTTTGTTTAACCACAGGTATAATGTCTACACTTTCAGAGGTGTCATTTTTCGTTGAAGTTTTATTTTCTTTCTAAGTTGACGAAATTAAAAAAAAAAACAAGGAGGAGGAAGCAAATCATTGTTTTTGTATTCTTTTAATAGAAAGCATGACATGTTGATGTTGTCACACAAGTAATGCAAGCAACCTAATTTATTTCAACCAAGAACAAAAAAGCAACCAAATTTATTTTATTTCTACGTGACACTCAAACCTAACAATCTCGATGCATATACTTGGCATCGAGTATGTGATACAATTATTCCTTACACACAAGAAAAAAACCACCAAATTTTGAATCTCACGGGAATCATTTAAAGCTCGTCTTTAAAATGATGAACTTTTTGTTGGATTACTAATGGACTTTTTGATTGGATAGGAAGCCTCCATTGCTATGCCACAAAACCTTCCTTTTTAGATATGCCCCTCTCCATTCTAATGTAACCCTGTTCTCCCCATTCTAATCCCCATGAGTTCTTCACAATCCAATACTTTGTTCCATCTAGAGTTGCTCCATACCCCACAATTGCTACTCCATGATCCAGGTCAGTGCCACAGTGTCCAGTAAATACTCCCTGTAATTATTTTTAAACTAAATTAAGATACCCCACACACCATTTTATACTTTGTAGTGATTACAATTTATAACTGCGATTTTTCTTACCTGTGTAACATTGTACCGAATAATAAATCAAAAATAAAAATATTTTATTAAAAAATGTAACATGTGATATTACCAATGCATTAAGTTATGATAGTTATAATTTTCAATAAAATCTTTTTATTTTTTTATTATGCTATGAAATGTTACACATAATAGAAAAACTATTATAACTATTGACAAAATTTTCCTGTTAAGAGGTGGATTAGGAATTTAGGATTAGAAATTCACCTCTGAGTAGAATTGCATGTCAAGTCCCCCAGCATCAATGGCTACAGATACAGGTTGATTGGTAACAGCTTTGAGCAATGCAGCCTCATTGTTTATGGGGACAATCTCATAGCCATCAATTGACACTGCTGGCTCGTTCATCTGCAGTATGAAATGGTTTAATTGCATCTTGAATTTCCTCATTAGTTAATTAAATTATTTGATTAATATTAAGCACAATATAATAGATCATAGTGTGCACCTTAAGTATATCACAGGTTCCATCTAGTGCTTTATAAGGGTAATTACTTTCTGTTGTTATACCATTTTTCTTGATGAACTCGAATGCAAATTCCATTAACCCACCATTGCACCCTGCATTCTCTTCAGTGTCACAATCTACAAGCTCTTGCTCTGACAAGGACACTAGCTTATGTGTCTTGATTTGGTTAATCCCTTCAACTGCTACAATAGTTGAAAACGCCCAGCAACTACCTATACAAGACATTAGAAAAACAAACAGATTCATTACAACAATCTAAAACAAATAAAAATGTTAATAGGAGCTAAGAAAACCTTAAACCTTTTGTGCTATGTTGAAAACAATATGCACTAATATACAACACTGAAAGAGGGGTAGTTAAAAACATAATGGCTCTTAAGAACATGTTTGTTTTACATTTGGGTTTCTTCCTAATGTTCTTACTTCTTAGGGTAAAAGTAATAATTAACTTTCATTTTTTATAGCCTGTTTGGTTACCAGTTAGTAATAGTGCAGAAATAATTTCACAAAATTGATTTTAAAGTACTTTCGTCCGATGTGCTTTATAAAACATGTAACATTTATTTTTAAACATTGATTCTAGAATCAATTCAACTCAACTGTAAATCAAACAGACACTTAAAAGTACGTTTAGAACCTCTCCAACTAAAAAATAAACAGGCTTTAACATGTTTGGTTTAGCCTAAACTCAAGGGTCCATGATTCATCATTAGAAAGTCCCGAAATGGGATAAAAGTTACAAGAGAGTAGCTTTTACCCAAAATTGATTTTGGGACCTTCCTAATGACAAATCAAACACGCCATTTGACTAGTAACTTTGACTATTTTGCTTACCACATTGGCCTTGATTCTTTACCCCAGTGACAGCACCTTTCTTCCTCCAATCTATGGAAATAGGAGCACTGTGAACATTCTCATACATGAAGGTTCCATTCCCACGTGGGGTGCCACGGAACATTTTATGATGATTAACTTTGGAGCCAGCAAAGATGCTCCTGAATTCATAGTTGGTCATGTCAGCAAACTTGTTCAACTTGAGCTTGTAAGGCATGTCCAATTTGTTGGTGTTGTGGACATGCATCACATTGGCTTTGAACACATTGAAGCGTTTGTGCTTGTCACCAAGGCTTCTAGAAACAGTGTGATGGCTTCTCCATCTCTCATATAAATCCCAAAAGCTTTCCTCAGATGCCAAATCCTTCTCATGGAAATCAAAGCTCCTTGCCACTCCAAGAAGCAGAGCAAAGGACAGAGCAACCAAGAAGAGGTTCTTTATCATTTTCATATTGCTTTGTTAGATGGATATCAATTCAATGGAAGATGAGGAAAATAGAGAGCTTGGAAATGCTTTATATAAAGAAATGAAAACCAAACTAGGGAGAAAATAATTGGAGTAACAAGTTCCTTATGGGCATCAACAATCAATAATGATGAAGAACAGACTAAAGGTTTAGCACTCAAGAATTGTGAAGGAGAAGAAACTAACAAGGGCATATTGGTTTTTGTCAAGTATGGTAGCAATGACTCAATCATCAATCAGTGAGATTAGCTCATTGGTACATCTATGAGGAGGTTTTTTCTAATTGGGGGAACAAAAATTTGGTAGTTAGGTTCATAACATAAAGCTATCAACATTGTGAAGCCTATTTTGTGGCATGATGATAAGTCAAAAAATTTACTGCCAAAGTAAATGAAATTGGTTGTGGCGGCGGCAGTTAAAAGCTTTCTGTTTAAGGGGGAAATTTTATCAACTGTTTTTGTTGGCATTAATAGGAGTGGCCTAGTTTTGCCTAAAAATTGCAGCCCCATTGGTTTCACCATCCAAAATTTGAGTTACATACCAGAAAAGTTTATACTAATGTTTTTCTGATATTTTTCCTATTTTATACTAGTGTTCACTTCTTATTTTTAGAGTGAGGTTATAATTATGGTAAAAAAAAATTTACTCTTATCCATGGTTTTGCTCTTTTTCTTAAAGGTTTTTCACATTAAGAACATGTTTGGTTTAATATTGAAATGTAGTAAACCCACGTTTCCAAAGCATTGGGGAATATAAATCTGAGTAGTTTCAACGCCAAGCCAAACACACACTAAATATTACTACTCCAAACTTGAATATAAACAAAAATAATTAAATTCACATGTATTAAAAAAGTTGGTTAAACTCATTAAATTTTTCTTGATATCTTGTAAAAAGTTTTTGTATTGCCTAAATTACCCTACATTCAATTTTATTGAAAATTGTTTCAAATGGACATACTTTCTTTCTATTGGCACGCGATTTTTAAATAGAATGATTGGAAAGTAAAATCAAAGGGCATTTTGGGTTTATATAATTAAATAAGGTAAAATTAGTTTAAAATTTGCTTATATTTATATTCAAGTCCGGAGGAAGTATGTGTTAGAAACTGTTTTTTTCTACTCTATTTTAGCTGCACATTTGAAAACTTTAATACCCAGTTTAGAGCTTTTGTCAAATTGCTATTGTGTGCTGAAAGGATATATATCTTCGATTGCATGCCCCCGCCATTACCTTAAGGAGAGCGATGGGGGAGAGGGCGACGTGCGTGGTTGCTTCTGGTTTTGAGCTCTAAACCCTAAACCCTAAACCCACTATGTGTGTTGTATGGGGAATGCGACGTTATGATAGCATTTTATCCGTAGCCTAAATATCAAAGTTATCAAAGTTACATTTCATGTTCTGTTCAAAAGGTGCAGACCAAGATAGACATGTCGCTACTTCAACACCAACAGTTGGTTGACGCCTGCGTGGATTCTCATAAAAGATAGTACTTTGTTAAGGAGAGCGCTGCGATCCACTATTCTTTGAACTAAACACAAGCATTTTCATCTCTCCCACTAGCCCCATAAATGATTGAAAGTCAGTCCCAAACTTCAGAATCATGAACTATAAGTAGATATTAATTACATTAATTACATTAATTTCACAAACTAATTATGAAAGTAACATTAAGCTATTAATTACATTAATTTCATAAATTAAAAAATGGTGAAGTAAATAAAAGTTCAATTCGAATCCAATGGTACTATACACTTTATTTGAAGCCTGATAAACTAATCCAGAAGAAAACAAAGATGCTGCCAATAATTAAGCAACAAATCATATCTCAATGTACATGTACAACAACCCCTTTCAAAATAAGCAGAAAGATTTTTGACATTTTTCCTCTATGCAGGCATTTTGATTTTGCTGGTCCCATTAGAACATGCTATTAGGAGAATGTGTTCAATAAAAAATACCCATTAGAACAAATTTTGATCTTTGCTGGTCCCATAAAAAATATTTTAACTGAAAAGGTGTTCAATCAATGGTGATGTAATCCAAGTTAAGATAGCTATTAGGAGAAGACCTAATCACATAAAAGCTAAATGTAAGATTACAGTTAAAAGTCAAAAAACAGAACTATTAAGATATAAATAATGCAAAAAGGGCGAAATGGCAGATTCTCAATGGTGTTGTAATCCAGTTAAGATAGCTATTAGGAGAAGACCTAATCAATAAAAGTTAAATGTAAGATTACAGTTTAAAAGTCCAAAAACAGAACTACTAAGATATAAATAATGCAAAAAGGGCGAAATGGCAGAGGCGTATTGAAATCAATTGGCAGCACCTCACTGAAAGAAACTACATAAAAGTAAGTAGGCAAAGGCATTGTTTAAACATTGTATTCAAACACATGACAAAAACATATTAAACAAAAATTCAATTGTAATATTAAATGAGGGTGGAGAAAGAGGAATCAAATGGTTAGATACCCATGAATAATGCAAAAAGGGCGAAATGGCAGAGAGGCGTATTGAAATCAATAGGCAGCACCTCACTGAAACTACATAAAAGTAAAGTAGGCAAAGGTATTGTTTTAAACATTGTATTCAAACATGACAAAAACATATTAAACAAAAATTCAATTGTAATATTAAATGAGGGTGGAGAAAGAGGAATCAAATGGTTAGATACCCATGAATAATGCAAAAAGGGCGAAATGGCAGAGAGGCGTATTGAAACCAATTGGCAGCACCTCACTGAAAGAAACTACATAAAAGTAAAGTAGGCAAAGGCATTGTTTTAACATTGTATTCAAACACATGACAAAAACATATTAAACAAAAATTCAATTGTAATATTAAATGAGGGTGGAGAAAGAGGAATCAAATGGTTAGATACCCATGAAGCAAACACCCAACCTCCTTGATCTCGACATGACTAATTAGTGCTTACTTAAAATCAGTATTTGGATAAGTAACTCTACAAGTCTAATAGATTTGTGCAACATTGAGAACAAATTTTAGTAAGAAAATAGTAGCGGTAGCTCATCTGACCTTTGCATAGTTTAGAAAGAAACCACAATTTTATGCAAATTTTAGTCGGAAGTAAGGAAGAAATGAATTTGGAAAATCTTTTAAATTTGAGTATAGATGAAATGATATTTTTAAAACCAAACTACTATCTCAAAATTTTCCAAACTACCTACTGATTGAGACTTCCCATCCAAAATGCACATAAAATTTGACTTCAAAAGAAAGCTAAATCAATTCAGGGATGAACTTACCTACTCCTGTGCTTCATAGTGTAAATAGGATAGTACTATAAATTCAATCAAAAGCACAAAATAAGACATCATATTTACTCAAAAATAATTAAATGTAAAATCATTTTAACTGCAGAGAATCAAAAGATTTATTATATTACAAAGAGATCCTGTGAAATTCTTGAATAGAATAAGCAAATTACGCCTAGAGAAGAAAATACAGAACAAAAGGTCAATGCAGAAAATTTAAAAAGGTTAAATATGTATATAAAGAGCTAAAAAGGGTCAAATGTGTCAAAAGCACATATTTAAAAAACAATCATAGAACACATCATACCTAGAAATAGGATTTCAATAATTAAGACTGGAATTCAAAGCATTGAAAAATACTCCAGCTCCATCACAAAAGAAATCTTACCATTTAATTTATATATATGATATCATGACAGAAAAAATGATTTTCAAAGAAACTTGAGCCCCAAAATAATCTGATGGCGTTTAGGAATCCTTACCCTAATCGGAGACAAATCAGTGAAGGAGGAGCCTCCGCACCACCACACCACCATGTCACTGTAGTCTCACCTCACAGCCACCTCTTCGCACCACATAAAAATATTTAAGCAATGACAACATTTAAAACTAAGATAGGTGAATATAGCATCGGCTGGAAAAAAACTAAACTACAATGAAGTACAAAAATAGTACAAATAACACATGCAATTGCAAAGAACACAGAGGACGAAAAATTAGAGAATAAAAAGAGGGAAAAAGAATTTACCACCAACATATCTATTATGTTCAACAAAGGAGACAAAGAAGATGGAAAATCAGAGAGAAGAAATGAAGGGAAGAAAAACTAACCACCACCAAAAGTGTATTTGCAAATAAACCTATAGTTGTTAAACAGGAAGAGACAAAAGAAAAAGAAGAGATAAATGTGTAGATAATTGAGCAAATAAGAATCATATCGGATCAACCGTAGGGATCATAGCAAGTGTCAGATCATTAATACATACCTGTTAGCATAATAATTATACAATAAAAATCTTGATAGAAAATTATATCATAATGTTATAAATTGAGTAAATAATAAAAAAATTTAAGAATAGGTGAATAATATAGCATAAATGACTTTCAAGACTACACGAATATCATAGAAATTGCACTTCAAAAATCTATGACTGAAACCTACAAAATTCAAATGCTCCCTATGTATGGTAAGCTTGTTAAACATAGTGCCATCCTAATAACAGTTAATACGAAAAGAAGAAACGAATTACTAAAGGAACGGGTTCATACATAAAACTGAGAAATTATAGGTTTAAAGTTTGAATCAGGCTGTTCAATTCCATGGTAGCAATATCAGTTTAATTTCGCTTACAGTAAATGAAAATTCATGAAAGAAAACATTACAATGTAACAATCCTTGAGTCCATCGAAGATTAATTTCGAAACACAAAATGTTTCTCTTCAACCACACACAATCTCCTTCCTTAAAGAAGTACAAAAGAAACCGGGTCAGAGGTCGTTGTTAGGATATCATAGAAAAAAATAGACTCACCGTGTCACACCAGGCCACAGCCATTTCCTTGTAGAGAGAGAGACCACATCGCACCGTAGTCACTTTCCTGTAAGGGGAATTTCAGACGTCAGATAACAGAAACAGAGAGAAGAAAGAGAGGGGAGAGAACCCACCGGCGGGGTTGCAGCCATAGTCGCCTCCTCTCTGGCGGCCAGGCTTGGCCAATGCAACATTAAGCTACTGACTCAGCTGCAAGTTGGGCCCCATCCTACTGTGATCACCGCCGCATGTCGAGCTGAGCCTTACCCTCATCGTCTTACCCCTTTCAACCACGTATCATCGTCCCTTCATGCGGCTGCAGCCATGGTCACCGCCTCATACTTCAATAGAGTTGAAGAAGAAAAACGGGGCAAAGGGAGAAGAAGAAAGATGAAATTTGATTTGGAGTAGAAGAAGAGGGAGACGAAATTTGAGTTTTTGAGTAAAAAAATTGTGAAAATGGTGACCTAGGAAATAGGGGCTCATAATAGTAATAGCTTCTGTTAGTGGAATAGAAAGAGACAGGAATTTGGGAAACTGATTAAAGAACATATAAAAATTCTTATTATAAAGGTTAAAAAACGTGGCTTTGGGGAAGAAAATCTGATTATTATGCAACATTAATGTCGAGCATTGCAAAATTCAAATTTGCCAATTAAAATAGGTTGCTAAAATGGAGGATAAATATTGGGTAGTGAAATCTGATTATAAATACAACATTAATGCACAACAATTCAAAATTCAAAATTCGTAATTAATAAACGTGACTAAATTAGAGGATAAAAAATGGGACAAATATACCCTCATTTTAGGCGGGAAAAATGAGTCACAGACTTCCTTCCTTTTATTATTATAAAGATTTGGCTTCGTAACATTCATTCCCAATAGAAATTTGGGTTACTTTGAAATTACATATATGGACAAGGTAATGATATTTTGAATTTTAGTTCTTTTATTTGAAGTGGAGAAGAAAATTTAATTTTCTCAGCTTATACATTACACAAAGTTGAGTTGAAGGAGCTCTGTTGTTCCTTCTGTTAACAAAAGTGTTTGGGAAAGTTTTAAATTTCTGTTATTGGGGGGAATCGATTTATTAATTGGTAGATATATCTAGAACTTCAAATTTTCAGCTTATAATCTTGTTTATTTTCATTTCCTATTTCATGGTTAATCGGTTATTATAAGTTGGTAAGTTATTTTCCCAAAGGCTTGGATTTCTGGAATTTCTATGTATGAGTTAAAAATCTCTGGTGCAGAAAAAGTAATTAGAGAAGAGAATTTCGCAGTCTTGAGTGATTATCATTTGACTCTAGTAGTATGACGCCCTTGCACGTTGCTTGTAATGAAGAGTTGCATTAGCGTAATGCATTGGGCGCCACCAAATTTAATCACTTGAAAAAAACACAAAATATACTAAAGTCCTAATGAAGCATTTTTTATTTCCATGTGTTAACCGAGTTGGTCAATTCTGTGATGTTTTAATTTATAGAATAATAATGAAAAATTGGTCGCGTGCCTTAATTGCATTAAAAGAGGTGTTTTGTTGTACACCTCTTTGTTAAGCCATAAACTTGAAAGAGCTTCTTTTATTTATACGTTGGCTATTACTTGAAAAGGTTCTCTATCCATTTATTTATTTTAATTATTATTATTTAGCTATGGTTTTGAAACTTGAAGGAAAAGAAGGAGCTTTGTGGCTTTCTGTCACTCCTGTTACATGTGGTAACGCTTGAATTCTGAGATACGGGTCTAGTCTTATCTTGTTTTGTTTTTTCATTTGGTCCATGAAACACACATCCAAATTTATTGGACATGGTTCATGTACGTGTCCTCGAGACCAATGGACAAGAAGTATGGATATTGTAATTCCCTTCACGGGCCTGGACTCAATTCAATAACCCAATGACATGTTTCAACAAATTTTGCAATTTCAATATTAGTATCTACAATAGAGGTTCATCACAAATTAGTTAGCTATTCATGCTTCACTTGAGATATTGACAGAGACTAGTCTAAATGAAACTTTGCTAAAAGTTAATATATACATTCTTGCTAATTTGAATGGTATATCCTGTATGAACATAAAAACAGTTCAATAAAGAATTCAGCCACCAATTTGAAAACTGTAAAGTTGATATTTACCACAGCACCTTGCATCTATGCAAGCCTTTTCTTTTTGTGGAGTCAAGAGTGTATTCAAAGAAATGAAAAACCATCATGTCCAGATACAAACAATCCCATTCTTGTCAGCTGAAGCTAGGGGTTTTCCAATCCCGCTCCACCCACAACACAGAACAGAGGAAGCATGTTCCTTTAGAGTACTGACTATTTCACCTTTAGATATTGACCAAATATAGACAGATCCATCAGCAGACCCAGCAGCAATGTGATTGCTGTCTGGACTAATACAGGAGCGACTCCAGTTAGAAGCGACTTTGTTTCCTGTGGCTCTAAATGTGCCACAAACTTCCAGTGATCTCACATCAAACAAGTTGTGCAAATTGTCCCTTCCACTGGTCAATACAACATTTCCATTTCGAGAAAGGGATATTGATGTGACAGCAAGTGAATGTGCAGCAACCTCGCTTAGTAGCTTTCCAGTTTGAATGTCCCATAATCGAAGATTACCATCAACATGTCCAGAAAATATGGTCTGTCCATCCATGCTGAAGCAAAGAGCATTGCAGTTGCTGTGAAAAATGATTGTGTTTGTGCAGTAACCTTTCACCAGGTCCCAAACTTTTATAGTGCGATCATAAGCTGCACTAACAACATGACGACTTGAAACCTTGCTGACATCAACAGCACAGACTTTATCAGTGTGTCCAGTGAGGGTATGACGGACCCGGCCTGAGTTGAGATCCCACACATACAAGTTGTTTGAGCTGCTTGCAGCAATGACAGATCGATTATCATGGGTGATTGTGAGATCCAAAACTGAGCCAAGGCAGCCATGAAGATTAGAACTTACAGATCCTGTGTTTGTATCCCACACTTTAACTGACCGGTCCTGTCCCCCAGTAATCAATTTACTGGAATTGTACTCAAACAATATGGAAGCACAACCACCTTCATGTGCATGTAGCCTATATTTGCATGTTGAAGGGGTGTTTGACTCTAAAAAGAATTCAGCACCTTCTTCACTTCGGCGAACTATGCCATCCACCTGCTGTCTCGCAAGTTGTTCTAAACCACTGGCCTTTAGCCGCTCAACCATGTCTTCATACAGTGCATTTGCCTAAAGGCCAAAGGGATAGGAACTATATTATTAGTTGAACCAGCAACATAAGGAAGTGTGTAGAAATAATGTGCTTACCAGAATTAGTAACATCAACATCTCAGTTCTGTGAGATTCAACATGTAAGCAACTTAAACTACAGGGGTAACTATTTCAGTAATGCAATGATTCAATTCTATAACGCACATTAACTTTTAAATAGAAAACTAATGAAAAAATGACATTGCCGAGCCAATCAGGTAAAAATGACATTTACTACAAAGCTGGCAATGAAGCAACAGTAACAGGTTAGCAGCAGCTGAACTCAGTTGTAGAAATACAATTAGCCCAAGAGGCTTACATACACTAAGAGTATCATCATCAAGAGTTCAAGACTGCATCACTTCCCACAGAGAATGTGTACAAATACTAAATATCTAGTTCCAAAACTTCATATGGTGAATGAGAAGATATTATACCTCATTAAGGCGTTCAGCATCCTTCATCTTTTCCAACATCCAGCGGTCAATTAACATCTTATTTTCAGCTTCAGCATTGTTGGCCTTAGCAGTCATCTGCTCAAGCTGTGCTCTAAGTTCTGAATTCTCACTCACAATCACTTCTAGACCTTTAATCTTTTCTTCCAAGTCCATCTTTAACTGAGAGCACTCCTCCCTGCAACACTAATTTAAGTAGCAATCACTATCACAAATTTACAAAAACAAACTGTTAAAATGGCCATTACAACACAGAAGGAATATCAAACCAACCTCAATTCAGTTAGCTCCTTTTGCAGATCAACGATTGCATTTTCTTTCTCTTGAAGCAAAGCTTTTGAAGCTCTGGACTCAGCTACTTCCTCAACAAGCTGCTCAGACAACCGAGATTGAGCTTTGTAGCATTGCTGAAGTTCCACTTGCAAATTTTCCGCCTTCTCTTTCCACTCAGAGCCCTTCAAGTACATACATATGATGCAATATTTAACTCAACAAAAACATTCCAATTATTATAACACAAATCACGATCCAAGCAACAACATTAACTCCCATCTCAAGCAGCACTCGCAAATACTGATAATTTTCACCATATTTTCAAGACTAAGGTTGGTAAAATTGTTTATAAGCACTATTCTATTGAAACCAATGATTGAACAAAATTATAACAGTCACACAAAATAGGAGTTTTCATTGTGATAAATAACATGATCCCTAAAAAAACATGAACACTGTTAATAGAGAGGGGACCTGGGATATGATAGGTCTAGAAAGTGCGAGAAAAGCAGGAGCATGAGCAGCTTCTTCGATCAAATGGCGCTTCCGCAGAGCCTTCAAAGCATGATTGATAGCTTCTTTCGCAATTTCTTCTTGCGACTTGCAAGCTCTCGCCATTACTGGGAGAAACAATTCAATCACCAAATTGGTAAATCACTTGTTTACGTTTGGTTTCTAGGAAAATTAAAGTAAGGGTTGAAAATAGAAATATATGCAGCGGAATTTACAATTTAGGATCGGCAAAGAAAATAGTAAGTAGTTTGGAATAGGGTTCTTTATTTTTCTTAATCTTAGTCTTAATAATAATAATGTGAGGTGGAGGGTAGAGACCTGAGAATAGGGTCCCACGCCAAGGGCATTTTCCTAACCATGAAAATCTTGCGGGTCTGGGTCCATAACCACAATACTGGTACTAGGCCCAAGCTCTTAGAAAGTTTTTCATTTTGCCAATGGGCCTATGGTTTTAAACTTTGTGCAAAATTTTAAGCCAATAATTGCTAGACGAAAAAACAGTAATAATTGGATACTGCGATCTGTTATAGTTTTCTCTATTTTTTTAAAGTTTTAACTGCTGGCTAGATTTTTAATCATTTAAATGTTACAACTAGTATATGTGTACTCTCACTTGATTTTTAAAAGAAATATATTAACAATTTATATCCTTTCTGTTTGAAAAAAAATATAATTCACCTTTTTTCAAAAAAAAGATAACTTACCTTGAAGGGCAATGATGCAATTTCATCATTCAGTTGATCTTTTTCTCGCTAATGCGACGTCAATTCCACTTAGGATAACTCATGAAATCTTTATTTTCATTCTCATCATTTTTTTTATTTCTGAGTACATAATATTTAAATCGGTCAAGAGAAAGAAACATCAGAGTCATTCCTACTCTACCATTCCTACTCTACCATACTACTTTTATGATACTTTATCATATTTTGATTCTTTCCGGCCTCTCTATCATCTCTAGTATTTAGTTATGGAATAGTTATGGAATCAATAGGTAAATAAAATCCGTCAGTGATTTTTAGCTATTACGTAGCTACAGTCTGCTGCAGAGGTAGAATAACAGGAGAGAGTTCTTACACGTATTTTATCACACCTTGTCATTGATTTGTTTTACCCAAGATATAGAAATTGATATAAGTGGGACTTAAATTCCACATACGAAATGCGTAGAAGAAAGGAAGGGGAATTTATATCACATTATGTTTTGATTCACTTGATATATATTAAAATGTTTCATACGACTATGCATTTTATAGGCTTTTACAACATAATATAATATTACATTTAGGAAATCAATTTGCGAAGGAATGAGAAAGTTGGTCTAGCAATTGGCTTTGTCCAATTCAATTTGTGGACTACTATTAATGGTGCCTAGAAGTGATTATTGGTTGTGTAGCAGTGCGGCTTTGCAGCGCCTGCAATTTTGATTTAATTATCACATAATGAAGTAGTGCACCAAGTATGCATGGACAAGCAGTGCTTTTTGTTTTGTTTTGTTTTGATTGTCTTGCTTGATTTTATTATGACATTTCTAGTTATATTCTTACAACGTGAATAAGCTATAGGTGATGCAATAATCGATGTTTGATTTATTTGTCTACAGAAATTAATATGGTTCATTGTTACTTCTTCTCATTGAAACTTAATGTGTTTCCATATTATTTCTTCCTTATTATATTTTCTATTGGAGTAATCGATTTTCTCTTTTCTTTCGCAATTTAGAATTTTGTATATACGAGTTGTTAATTTCCTCCCACTGGTTTATATGAAAGAGTAAGTTAGCAATCAACATTCTCTTGGACAAATAAACTTATCTCTTCTTTTCAAAAAATAAATTAAAATAAAGGGCATTTGTGTAAAGTGACATGTCTTTATTTTTTATCCCTAAAATGCTATTTTCTCTCTCCTCACCATTCATCGCCGCCTACTCTTTCTCTGTCATCTGTAAAAATAGTTTCTCTCATTCAAATTACTCCCCTGGTACTATTTATAAGAACCTTTTTGAAGGTGACCTTGGTCCTTTTTATAAGAACTTTTTCATATTGTCTCATGCATTAATTATTATTTGACAAAAATACCCCATTAGTGGAGGTAGGTGAGTAATTAATTAGTAGAGAGAGTATGACACAATTGAATAGTTAAATAAAAAGAGAAAGATAATGAGTCTCAATAAATTCAAGGGTAATTTAGTAAATATGATACACATTCATGACAAATTTATTGTAATCAACTAAATTAACCAACTTTCTTAATCCGTGTGAAGTAGTTAAAAGGTTCTTATAAATAGGACCGGAGGGAGTAAATGCAATTGTCGTGGCTGCAATTTTTTTACTCGTTTATATTCAAATCCTATGTAGCCAAATTGTCATTATGGAGATTGTGTATCAAATCAAATAGACTTCTCGCAGAGGTAGATAATGATATGAATTGGGAAAAAAATGTGGAGTTCGAAAACTGGGCGGTGGTAGTGATTTACGTTTGTGGCGATAAAACACTCACAGGGTAGAAAAAGATTCTCCAACATGCGAAATTTGTTCGAGGAACTTTTCTTTTCTCTTTCATTGTTCAGTAAAAAATTATAGATAGTGCAAAGAGAGTTTTGCATTCACCAGTTTGAAGAAAAACTGTTCAGCAAGCGTCAAGAGAGAAAAACGCATGAATATTTGAATGGGAGAGAGAAAGTAGCAAATAAATGGGTAAAATTGTAAAAAAATGACATCATATGACTTTACACAAATGCCCTCACTTTAAATTATTTTCTAAAAGAAAGATATGGGTCTATTTATCTAAGAAAATAGGTGTTGATTGCTAACTTGCTCCTTCATAAAACTAGTGGGAGTAAATTAGCAAGTACAACATGTAAATGTCTTGCATGTGAAGTAAATGATGGTCTTAGTGATTAGCTCTTGGAGCTTTGTAAAGATTGTGCTTCTACATGTGAAGATGATGGAAATAAAATTTCTTTATAGTTTCAAGAGACACAACTTGAACTTGTGCCTCAGGCTAATATATTATGGCGGGGTTCTTTATGATGGGAAAATGCTTAATAGTGATGACGATGCTTATGAAATTTATTATGTATTTGAACCAAAAAATGGCTTTTTGACTAGACGTGATCAATTTACAAATATAGTAAGAATCAATATAAGCAGAATCCATTAGGAATTTATAAAAGGGAATTTGTTTGTCATCATGTTGGTTTTGTTCAACGGTGTAGAGTTATTGAAGAGGAAAGTCAAAGAAAGCAAAAAACTTAAGATGTAATTATGTGAAAAAAATGTTGATTAGCAAAAGAGCAATTGACTTTGAGAGAAAATGGGCGATTAAATATTTTTAATAGGACCACAACCATGAGTTTAGGGATAGCAAAAAAATTCATACCCGTATACATATAAAAATATTATAACATATAAATAAATATATTAATATGCAATATCGAACCTCCTTAGTCTCTCTACATTGTGTGCTTTTATTCTCGCAATTTATCAATTTCACTTTCAGATTTTTAAGATTTATTTTTAATTGATACTCATGGATACCCGCGGACGTGTAAAAAATTGTTAAAAACCTGCTTAACGGGTACCCGTACGGGTACGGGGCTGATTTCACCTGTAGGTAGATGGTAACTACTATTCGTATCCACCTCGCCCCGCTGACATCCCTACATGAGTTATTAGATGATAAAAAGGTTCAAATTCTTCCTACTTATCATAACGTCCTAATTGTTAAAGGTCTGTCCATATAAATGCCTGTCCAAAAATGGGCTGGCATGTCCAAAAAAAGTAAAGAAGAAGGAATTGAAGAAAAATGGCCAAAAGGGCTGATCCGATCCATATTTTAATTAATTAGCTCATTTTTTTTAGTTATCCATGTCCAATTTTATGGGTTTTTGAGTTGAGTATTCTCAACTTAGCCCATTTAAATCAATGGATTAAACAAACTGACCCAACGAGTGAAATCCATTTTACCATCCCTAACAACAAGCCTTCGTTAAGGTGTCAAGCAAGGTATTTAAAAAACTTAGGTATCTATGTGTGATTATTATCTGCACAATTACCCAATTAAATAAATCCGCTCCGAAAAAAAAAAATAATAGGTCACTTCCTTGTTTGAATTTGTCCAAAATTAAATCATAGTAGTATATATTGATATCAACCTTCCCCTTAACGTTCTGTTTGGTGAAGTAGAAATAAGGGGAGAGGGAAGAGAAATGGGGGGAAGAGAATGCTATATACGTTTGGTAGTGTAGAGTTATGTGAAGAAAGAAATTCACAGGTTGTAGGGCTCATACGTTCAGATTTCTTCACAAATTTGCGAAGAAATAAGAAAGAGAAAGACGAATCCTGGCTATGAAGAGAGAAAACATCAGAATTTTTTTAATGACGAAGGTTGTCATCGGTCTCTCTTCTCTTTCATTTAAAACACGACCACACAACATTGCAACCTCATCACCCTCATCGTCCTCATGCAGATGATCAACGCAGAAGGGAGTGCCTCACAGACAAACTCAGTTTCTGGTTCAACAGCTTCACATACAAGGTTATGAGTCTGCTCAAAATATAGCTAGCGACCTTCTTAACAAGCGGCAGGTTATTGTAATGCATGGACTAATCCAATTGGCGGCATTTTAGTCTTTATAATTTATAATCAAATTTCTCTCTTTTTATTTCTCTCACTGTCAAATAAAAATAATTTTTCTCCACTCTATTTCATTTCCTACCAAACAACTCAATTTTTTTCTATTTCTCACACGTTTCTTTTCACATCATTTCTCTCTACTCTATTTGTCCCTGCGGTCTACACTACCAATCATAGCATGAGTGTTGGAGTCATTGAACCTGTTTTCTTACCACGGATCCATTTAGTTACTTTTTGCTATAATTAACTTTGAAACAATTAATACTAAAAAGGTAATTTTAAATAAATTCACATTTAAGAAATTAATTTATATTCACAAATAATATTTTAAAAATGAGTTTTTAAAATTTATTTGAATAAGAAAATAAATTAATGAAGTTTTACCTACATATTCAACTACACCATTGAAAAGTGACTTTTGGAGTCTTCCACCATGTCACAATTAATGTCCCTAAAATATAGTGACTTTTAAATAGGGGTATATTTGGAATGCTGTTATTTTTTAAAAAAAGATCAATACATTAACTAATTTTTCTTAAACTGTGTAAACGGTTGAAAGGGTATTATAATAAGTTACGGGCTTATTCGGTAGTCTCAACTGCAATCCTAAACAAACAACAGCATATTAACCAAACAAGACGTCACAGCAAACTCAGTAGTCATTAACCATCCATTTGTCTTCATTTATTCATCCCAAAATCTCTTCTTGATCACCGTCCTTCATGCCATCTCTTTTGTTTCTTTCTGTCTTCACATTATTTTATTTGTTGCTTCTCTTGATAAGCGATGGTGGTCACGTTCTAATTTTCAGTTGGGGATCTATTTCTAGTTTTGGTTTTCTTCTAATCAAGAATTTTGTAAAAGGACATATCTATACGAGGGAATAATAATTAGTTATATATTTGTCAATTTCTAATTGATCGGAGAAGCTTGATAATGTAGATACATCACTGCACTTGAGTTTTGCCTTAATTACTCAATTTTACCTATTCTAGCAATAATATAAAACATCAATTACACTAAGTAAAAAATGATGTCTTATTAGGATTTTTTTTATAGGATAAGTGACATGATTTGATAATAATTAATTTTATTATATTCCATTACTTATCATGTGTTTGTTGCATCAATAAGATATGACAATTCTATCATATATAACTTATGCTATTATTTCCTCGATAATGTAATTCTTATCATAAGGGAGAGTTGGATTAGGGAGTGATAAGATATGATGCAATCCCCCACTCTCTCTCACTCCCTCTGTTTCCCCGCCCTTTCTTACTTATCCTCTATGTTTTCCCTCACAAACTTTGCATCACAATTATAATGTAAAAAAAACTAAAAATCAAAACCAAAACCAAATATTATTTGTAATTAACCAAATAAAATGAATTACCTTTCTAATAAAAAAACTAAATATTTTACTTTAAGTAACTAAGTGTTAGTACGTATGTTTTGAAGTTGAAAAACATATATGCTTCTAACAAACGAATTACCTACTCTCATACAAATAATTGAATTTGTGATAAGGAAAACATTTTAATTAATTAGCACAAATAATCTAAAATAACAATTTTTAGATAATTTTGATATTTTTTAATAGTTTTATTTTTTTAATTAAATTTAAATATTTTTCATGAAAACCTTTTTTTATTTATGTACATCTTATTAAAAAGTCAAAAAATAAAATTTAATTTAATTTATTATAAAATTAAATTTAATTTTGTAATAATGTTATTTGCTTTCTTATCCTAGTGTGTATCAAACACGGGATATGATAATAGCTTATCATGCTCTTATCTATCTTGTTTCTATCCAACTTGTCTATCCCATATCTTGTTCACCAAACGGGCCCTGAATGTAGTATAGATAGGAATTGAGTAACATAATACTTGAGATGGAATTTACGTTTAAGAAAAATATTTAAGAATCCAATAGATAATAATTTTAATGTCCATATATAGTAGACATATGAGATGATCTACAAAAACATTCCAACGCTCAAAAGAGGAAGTAATTTTTAGGATAGTGAGCAAGGAGAAGTGAGTGCACCTAACCCTATGTGTTGAGGGATATTTATAGGTGATTCGAGGCTGTAGACGAAAGGTCGTGGGAGGTGTTTAGTGCGACGTTAGCCTTACTAACTCTAATCCAGCCAGACCCCACCATATAATACAGCCCAACCTACGAGATCTAATTGTGTCAATGACTAAAATGCTCAGCTTGAGGGATAGAAAGTGCATTTAATGTCGTGGATCCCTGTAGACATAGATAGATGGGAGGTTAAGAGTCAGACAATAACAAGGTTGTGTAATCAGTATATATTAATCCGTCTAGGGTGGATTCTGACAGGGATGGCGCCACCCGCCACCTAGGTGTCTTGGCTACTATCATAAGGTAATGGGTGAGAAAGCATCACAATTATGAGAGGGTTTCTCAACTAGGATGAACCATTCCTAAACTTGGTTCAAAACACCATGTACTCATACATATACCTTATGAACCCAAAATTAATTACCATTGTAATTCAAGTTAAAACTACTTGTCTTCTTTAAGTGTGTTTGGATAGAGAATTTTAGAATTCTCGAAACTGTGATAGAGAATGTTGAGTGAATTATAAGTATGAGAATTATCAATGATAATCTAAAAAAGAAAAATATTGAATTTCTCTCTCAATATGTGATCATAAAAACACATGTATTGGTGATTTGAAATTTTTTCTTTTATTATTCCAACACATGAAATTTAGTATATAATTTCAAATTACTTTATCTAAATGTAGTTTAAATGTTTTCTTCTTTTCCATCAATAAAAAAAACGTTAACGCATCGGCAAAAATAATTGTCTCTCTTATAAATGGCAATATTCTCATTTTGATTTGTTAGCATTTTTTAACTAATGCGTCAATTTTTTAATTGAAAGAAAAAAGATACGTATAAAAAGAAAAGGGTTCTTGCAGCTGCGTGGCTTTTCCTAAGAACCTTGGCCATGGTATTTGCATACATATAGATGTGGTTCGCACTTAAGTCAGCGCACTAGTTTCCCTGAATGGACTTTTTGTTCTTTCACAAAAAGCCACCGCAGGATCTCAAACCCTATTGTCCCTCCGTTGGAATCAACGGTACATGCGCGTGTTTCGCTCTGCCGCGAATTAAAATCAACCTAAGTGGTTCCTTACATGTGCACATAATCATAATCATTAATTAAAAAAAATGCATTCATTTGATGCCATAATAAAATATTTGCATAAGCTTGTGCTTCATTCTCTGAACCCAAAATAATATACTTTTCCGTGCAATTCTATTGGAGTGAAGTTTTGTCCAAGCTAAAGAATAATGCGACATAGAATGACACGTTTTCATCCTAGGACCGACCTTAGGGCACAAATATAGGTTTTAAAATGGAGCCCTTTATGTTGGTTCCTGTTGTTTAATGCTTTTGACATTCCATTTACATATTGTTTTGTTATATTCGAGGGTCATTAATATATTTTATTCATTTTTGGTGGGGTTCTACTATATTTCCCATCAAACTCATGTTTCTTGCCTAGGTATCCTAATAATGTCTCTCAACAAAAGGAAAAATTATTGATAGTGTGTTGATTAATGTAAATAATGATACTGCTTTTGTGGAGAAACGAACTTTGATAGAAATAGCACAACAAAAGAGCATGCAGTCGAGCAGAAAGAGAAATGGTATTCATACCAAAGAAAAAGATTAGTTGATGAAATGATAAATGACGATATATCCCCTTAATTAAAGATAAAATATTTTGCTTCACGCACGAGAGTTTTTTTTTTTAAACTACAGCCTACGGGTATCTCCACAGTAGGTATTGTAATAGCTAAAAACATTCTTAGGTATGGTGGAGCTAGTTCTTCCAGCGGAATTTTTCCATCCACAAAACTCGAATGAGACTTTACTTAAGGGAAATCTAGTATGTACTACTTGAACCAAGAGTAACTAATTAAAGTGATATTAATTTTTTAGAGAAGTGTTTAATTATATATAGCTAGAAAATGTTATAAACATACATATAAAAGTGGACGATTCTAGGGTGGATCAAATAAAATTTGGTTCACCTAGTCCATCTACATTTAATTGGCTATTAAAGATGAATAAAAATTTTATTTTCTATTAAATGACTCTTATATGACTTTTTGAGTTTAATTTAAGGGTAAATATGAATTTACAATACAATCTATGTTAGTTTTATTGAGGATCTATTAATTTAAAGTTGAAATGGGAAATTTTACAATACACATTATTATATCATAAAGGAATAATAATTTAGTGAAAACGAATTTTCATAAGAAAACAACACAAGAAAAGAGGTTTTAAAACCAAGAAAGAAGAAGCATGAGGGTGTGGCAACTGAATTATATATGTGATGGATTTATTTATTGTAACTAGGTGTTTTAAATATCTTGTGATATTATAAAAGAGAAAAAACAAATGAATATTTCACGGGGAAAAACGATAAAGATCTAGCTCAAGTAAAGCTAGTGGATGAAAATTAATAAAGTGACTATGTATTTGGATTTCCTAAAGTAAAATCATAAAAGAGAACAAACCAAGACACCTTTAATCAACTTGTGTGTTGATTTAAGGGGAAGAGACTTCAATTAATACTGATCGAATTTGATTTCAGAAAGTATATATACGAAAAAAAAGCTAATATATATTAAGAAAAAGTATTTGTCATTAGTTTTATTGACCATATATATATATATATATATATATGTTGAAAAAATAAATTTTCACTTAATTAGTAGACGAGAATATTTGAGAAAAAAAATCGTCATACTTCAGAAACAGATACACTACTTGGCTGGCTATAATGTTTGCTTTCATTTTGGAATATTGTGATTTCAATGAAAACGAACTTTGATAAAAAGAAATATTAATAAAGATCGCTTCAATTCAGAAGCGAGGAAATAAGTAATAGTATCCGTCAGAAAGAGAAAGATTTTGACATAATTAATAAACAATAAAAAAGGTGAAATTAAAGTGGAAGAATGATAAGTCACGATGCCTCGTTTTTTTTTTTAAACGTAAAACAGTATAAAAAAGAGAACATATCATCACATTTCTAAATTAGAATAGAATTTAGCTCACTATCATGGGGTGTCTCCGTTGTTTGAAATAATAATGAACGGCCTATGCAGCTAGATCGAATAAACAATATGTTTTAGCATTTTTGCAAGTACATATATATAGTATGGACGATTCTAGTGTGGACCAAATAAAATTTGGTTTATCTAGTCCAGTTTACATTTTCTTTTTCTTACAAAAGGTGAATGAATAATTTATTTTTTATAAATAGTCTTTATATGACTATTTGAGTTTAATTTAAGGAAAAATATGGATTTACAATACAACCTATGCTAATTTCGTTGAGGATATATCAATTTAAAGTTGAAGGGTAAAATTTTACATTACATAGTAAGGACGATTCTACGGTGGACCAAATAAAATTTGGTCCACCTAGTCCAACTTCCATTTTTTTCCTTACAAAAGGTAAATAAATAATTTTATTTTTATTAAATAATCTTTATGTGATTATTTGAGTTTAATTTAAGGGAAAATATGAATTTACATTACAATCTATGCTAATTTCGTTGAGGATATATCAATTTAAAGTTGAAGGGTAAAATTTTACATTACACGATAATATCGAATTGAGTTTTTATTATTTTCAAGTGATATTCATAAAAGCAACTTGAAACTATTTTAATATCAATCATTAATAAAATGGGTATTGAATTTGGTGATTAGAGATTTAAATTACTATATTTTTACATTTTGGACCATGTGAATCATGGTCCACAATAGACAAACCCATATAGTACTATCAATTTGAGTTTTTATCATTTTAAAGTAATTAATATTTCTTAAAAGCAACTTGAAACTATTTTAATTAATATTAATTATTAATAAAATGGACGTTTAATTTGATAACTAAAATTTGGTGGCTAGGAGTTTAAATCATTATATTTCCACATTGTAGACCATATGAACTATGGTCACCGTAAATAAAATATAAATACTAATGAAAAGAGGACTATATATAATTCATCATACAACAGCAAGGGAATCTTAATTTGGGGGTGTATTTTAAGATATTTGTACTAATTGATGTTACTTTAAATTAATATAATTAAGTAATGAGTTTAATATATGTACATTGTCAGTGTAAAGAAATTTTACACAAATATTTAATGATGTGCTGTCACGTCATTTATTGATTTTTTTTTTTGGTATTGATGATTTATTGAATTTAATTAATAACACATGGGGTGTCACATTCATTAAATGATTTGGCGGCAAATCATTGGATGTCTGTGTAAAATTTCTTTACACTGACAGTGCATACTAATTAAATCCTTTAAGTAATATGACTAACGATGTAAGCATACGTATATAATTATATATATATATGTATGTAAACGATATTTTATAATGATAGTATAATTTGAATATTATCAAGCGAGTATAAGCTTTGAAAATAAATTTATAGTATATATATTCTCTTAAAGAGTGATTAATTATTAATTCTTAGTTATTAATTGTATGAAATATATAATACCAGTTCATAAAAATGCTAGTACCTGAAATTGATTTAAATTTCAAATATCAGAAAAATATATATAAAGAGAAAAAGGATGTACACTGACAGTGTAAAAAGTTTTACACTAACAATTAATCACAACCCTTGATTTACGGTAAGTTTGTTGATTTTACTAATTAATATTTTAAAAGTCATATAAATGAAGAATCATGATTAAACGTCAGTGTAAAATTCTTTTACACTGTCAGTGCATACTAATTAAACTCATATATAAAATATCATGATGATCGAGAGTGTTGTTTTATGGCAGGCCTATCATATTGAGAAATTCTTAAATAAATTTTATATACTGTGAACATATTCATCAATAAGATTTGCACAATTAAATATAGGTTGTAAAACTAAATCTAAAACTAATTATCCTCAAAGTGTTTGTAATATGAGTTTAATTAGTATGCACTGACAGTGTAAAAAGTTTTACACTGACGTTTAATCATGATCCTTCATTTATATGACTTTTAAAATATTAATTAGTAAAGTCAACAAACTTACCATAAATCAAGTGTTGTGATTAATCGTTTGTGTAAAACTTTTTACACTGTCAGTTCACAATCCTTTTTCTCTTGTAATATATTCTTAGCAATTATATGAATTTAATGTAACATAATTTTTTTCACTATAGAAAATCTTTACACATCTTGAAGATATATACAATATTAATTGTTTTTTCTAACAAAGGTACGAAAATTATAAAAACATTTATTTTATATTTAACTTTAAAAATAAACATAGAACAAAATAAAATATTTGAAATTTATTACTCAATAAATAAAGAAAATAAAAACACATATTTAATAGTAATTAAAAAACTTTTAACTCTCTTTTTCTTGCTTTACTTGATTGAATAATTTCCATATCTGTCTCAACTCTCATTCTTCATTTTGTTGAGAGTTTTTATGTTATTGCACTACCTATTTTCTTTTACATTATTTTTCATCTTTTTATTACTATTTCTTTCTCCACACTAACTATTACGCAATAAATTAAGTGAATATATATATATATATACCTGTACATAATAATTCATGCTGAAGAATTTCTCAAGTAAGATTATACACATTCGACACGTTGACCAATCTGATTCCCTGGGTCCAACAAATCTTCACCCATGGACCCCACCACTTCCTTTTGCCCCACCAAGCTACTCCTCATAGCCTTCTACACTTGCCACGTGTTTAACATTCTTCACCTGCCACGTGCCCTTCCAAGATGAAATCCCAACCACTACTTATGTTCCCGCTTCATCAACTCCCATTTCCTTCACTTCATTATTTCTCACTCTCTTCCATCCCAAAATGAATGGCTCCATCTCCATCAATCACCACTATGTCACTTCCCTCAAAACTCTAACCCCTCATATCACCTGTCTCGCGGTCCACCATAACCTTCTATACGCCGCATCCCTCAACCTCATCAACGTCTTCGATCTCTCCCATTACACCCAAATCGACGCATTCAACGAAAGCCCCGCTTCAGGCTTCGTCAAGTCCATCGCCTTCAGCGGTTCAAGAGTCTTCACCGCTCACCAAGACTGCAAAATTCGCGTCTGGCTAATCACTCCCTCTAAACGACACCGTCTTCTCTCTTCTCTTCCAACCGTTAAGGATAAGTTAAGCCGCTGCATCATTCCAAGAAACTACGTAACCGTTCGACGCCACAGGAAGGGACTCTGGATCCAACATTGCGACACGGTGTCAGGTTTAGCGGTGAATGAGAGGCTTATGTACTCTGTTTCGTGGGATAAGAGCTTTAAGATTTGGGACTTAACGGGTTACCGGTGTTTGGAGTCCGTTAAGGCTCATGAAGATGCTATTAACGCCGTTGTCGTTTCTGATGATGGCGCCGTTTATACTGCCTCTGCGGATGGGTGTATCAAGGTTTGGAAGAGGGATGATAAGGCGAAACGGCACGTTTTGGTGAGAACTGTAGGGAAGCATAAACCGACGGTTAATGCGCTTGTATTGGATGGTGATGGTACGGCGTTGTTTTCTGGTGGTAGTGATGGGACGATCTGCCGGTGGGAGAGTGAGCGTGGAGGGGGGAAACGACGTCGTGTTGAGGGGTCATGGTGGGGGCCATACTGTGTCTAGTCAACGTGGCTGGATTGTTGGTGAGTGGGTCAGCGGATCGGACGGTTAGGATCTGGCAGAAGGAAAGAGGGAGTGGTGGGTGTTGTTGTTGCAAGGCGGTTTTGAGAGGGCACGAGAAACCGATTAAGTCATTGGTGGCGGTTTCGGGTGGTGAAGAAGATGATTCTGATGACTCAAACGGCGTCGTCACGATCTTCAGTGGAAGCCTTGATGGGGATATTAAGGTGTGGGAGGTGTTTGGTTTGGTTTGAATCTGCATCAATTCTCACTCTATATAACGTTATGTGTGAGCTTGCAATTAATATACTAGTTATATACATACACACAGAGATATGTCTGTGTACATCTGTGTGTGTATATATACCGAGTCAGGTTCAGGCTACAAGTACAAGATATGCTTTAATATATAGCTTAAAAGTTAAAACCAAGCTTCAAACATATTAATTAATTAAGGTTTTGTCCGTATATAATTTCCCTTTCAAAAGCCTAGCTCATTCTCCAATCTCCACTGGAACTGTACTAGAGTAACATCAGATCTATAAATAATTAATGTGTAATGATCTTTTTACCAGCTTTATTTGTTTTTATATACACTAGAATCATACACAGATATTGGTCATTCATACCAAAATTATACTAATTCTTGTAGGGCAGTATATCACCAGTATTCATGATAATCAACAATATATATATATATATGTATGTATATGCAGAAAGAGATATAAAATTTATACAACAAAAAACATACAACAACTCATACAACACATTTTTCTCTCTATCTCTTTCCATCCTATCACTTATCACCTATCACCTATCACATCTCACATTTCTCTCTCTTTACCCTCTTTTCTTTCTAAGTTATATATCTACAACATGTACAAATACTATTACTCATGCAGAAATATGTGCTTTTTGATTATTAAGGTCTATAACATAAGCCACGAGGTTTCATAATTATGTTCCATGAGGCATGCATTTGCAAAAAAACAAGCCTAGTATAGTTACAGAAGATCCCTTAAGCAATGGCGCGCCATGCTTTACTTCTATATTTTGTTCTTTCATTTTAATTGTTTAACTAGATTTATACCCGCGTGTTTGGCCGTTGGAAAAAAGATTTAAGTACATTGTTTTAATTGAAATTTAACTAATTAGATTTAATTGGGTTTTAATTGTAAATATTGTTTAATTTCGGATTTTAAGCGTATTGACCTATCTATCTTGTTTTAATGATATCTGAAGATGTACGTCGACGATTTTGGTGATTCAAGTGACATTGAAAAGCTAAGATCGGAGGCTTCAATTGATATGTTGCATGATGGTATTTCCATTATGGAATTATGAGCAGTTTAATTTTGAAGGTGGGCAACGATTTCTGACTCGGGACAACTTTGTTTTTCAGACTTGTATTAGTATTTTGGGCTGATACTTGTTAATCAAGATCAGGGCCCAACCATCATATTAATCTGATTAATCATGTGGCTAGGATTAGTAGTTTAAATAGGGGCAGTTACTCTTTTGGAGGGAACTCTCTTTCATTTTTCTAAACTTCATATTTGAAAACTGTTCATTTTCTCTCTTCCTCTTCCTTCTTCTTCCTTGATAGTTTCAGATTCTTTGCTTCATCCTCCATGGAAGGCTGAAGATTAAGGATTGATCTCTAGTGTAATTCACAATGATTCTTGAAGTTTAAATGCAATAGGAATTTGAATTCTTTTTATGTTGTTGAAAAACATAGATCAATCTTCAGGATTGTGTAATGGAACTCGACTTATAATAACTCAGATGGGTTCATATGTTTTGGAAGCAAAAGTTATATCCGACAGCAATGTTGGTCAAAAGGTTTTCATTCCTAGGCTGACTTTAATTCTTTCTGATAAGAGAATTCCTTTTAAGTTCCAACGCAGACAATTTCCAATTGCGGTTTTCTTTCGCAATGACAATCAATAAAAGTCAGGGACAATCATTGAAGCATGTTGGCATTTACCTTCCACAACCAGTATTCTCACATGGACAATTATATGTTGCTATATCTCGAGTTACATCACGTAGTGGTTTGAGAATATTTATTTTTGATAATGAAGGAAATGATTCAACAACTACTTCAAATGTTGTTTATAAGAAGTTTTCCAGAATTTACGTTAGGTATGATGATTATAATTTATAAAACGACATATTAATTGTAGAGTATATCCATTATATTGATTATATATAATTTTCACAGGAGTTTCGTTACCTTCATGTTGATCCATGCAACTATTCAACCATCATGAATTTATTTAAGAAGGTACATTCTTAATATAGTTAGGAATATGTTTGATCTTTGGCTAAATATAATTATAGTGGATTTTTTTTACAGATATGCGGAGTAACTTACCTGCTGTCATTTTTTTTTCAATTGTGTATTCTATTAATATATGTACATGTATTGAATATGATGGTTACAAATTTTATTGTATTTATTATTACTTAATAGTTGTATTTTTTTTGCTAATAATTTAATATTATGTCTAACTACCCAAACTACAAAAAAATGTTTTTTATCTAATTTTTAATCTTTTTATGATTAGACATAAATATTATTTTTACAAATTAATTTTATTAACAGGACTCCACACCCCCCGTGCATCGCTCGGGTACCCTACTAGTAATAAATAAAAAAGAAAGAACTAAGATGCATATATAGTATGAGGATGAGCACCTAAGGAAGACGGACGGCGACAAGTACATATATATGGTCCGACAAAATTTTAAAACGAGTCATGATTCTTTCATATTTTTATTTTGTATAATACTTTTATTTTTATTTATTTTCATTATATCTATTATTATACTTTTTTATTTTCTCTCTTTTCAGTACATTTATTCTTTGGAAAAGTATAAATGTACATAACAGAGTGGCTACAATGATTGTATCACTGTGTTTATGTCAGTAGAACAAAAAAAAAAGTGAGAGACAGTGAGTGTTGCGTGCTCTCCGGGCCGTGTGGTACAAATGTGGGATGGGTTTTGTGATGTATGCATATCATTGCTCTTATTCTTTCTAAGCATTTCTTTCATACTTTTCTTATGTACACCATATTTTGAAGTGCCAAGCTATGATTTTTCTTTTAAAATTCAGGTTTGATTGCATTATTTTTTTGGTGTAATCGGGTTGGGTTGGATCGGGTTTGGGGTGACATCAAGTCCGAACCGATAGAATGGTGGTGGGTTGGGTTGGTTCGGGTTATGTATTTTTTGGGTGAGTAACCCAACCCGAACCAATCCGAATATGTTCGGGTTGAGTTGGGTCATCAGGTCATGAGCATTTTTCTTTTTTTTTTAAAAGAATGTGGAAGATGAGATGAAATTACAATATAAAATGAAAAAAAGAAAAGAAATAGAGAAAAATAATTTGAGAGGAGCAGATGAAATAGAATTTAGGGAACCAACTCTGCTTGTGCTTCCATTGCGCCTATTTTTATTCTCTCTTTGTATGAAAATGAAATAAGATTAGACTTATTTTTCTGGTTGGTTTGGTTCGGGTCTATCGGGTCCAACACAGGCAAGTCGGGACCCGAACCGAACCAGATCGGGTTTGAAAGAAAATGTCCGAACCGAACCGAATACCTGAACCGAACCGTTAAGTACCCGTTTGGTTTAAATTCTAAACCATCAAGAATCAATTCTGCAGAATTGATTTTAAAATCACTTCCGTCCAAAGTACTTCGTAAAGTGTGCATCATTCATCTCAACCATTCATTTCTAGAATCAATTCTACTCAACTGTAAATCAAACGGACCCTAAATATCTTCAGGTTGGGTTGGATTCGTCGGGTTCGCGGGTTGGGTCGGACCCGCTTACACCCCTAATTATTTTAGTGGAAATAATTTTACTAATTAAGAGATCTATTATATTTATGTATTATAAATTCATATAATATTTAATGCAACATACCTTTGATTTTTTTTCTTTATCATATTATTTATCGCATCCTTCCTTAGAGCATCTGCACCGCCGATGCTTAGCTTAATTTACTGACACAATACACAGTACCATAGAGTCTATACAGCGATGGAGCAAATTTTATTGTGGTGCTTATTTAAGTCAAATGGCTTAAATAAGCACCTGCAACTCTCTGAAAAGCTGAAGAAAAGTAAAAGTTTTATAAATTAATAAAATATAAATAATGAGTAATGTGTAATAATGGAACCCATTTAAGATATATGAATAGTAAAAAAGTGAGGTGCTGGGATGGAGATGAGAAGTGCTTAATAATAATTTAATGATATATAATTATGGGACCCATTTAAGATATATGAATAGTAAAAAAGTGGGGTGCTGGAGTATAGATGACCTTATTTCTCTCTTTTCCAAAAAAAGTTGTAATGTAAATATAATTATTCTCTTTTACTAATTATTTACCGATCGAATTAGGGTCGCTTAAAAAATATTTATTCATTAGAGGTGGTTTTTTTTTGTTAAATGGTATTTATTCATCAAAGTTTATATAATATTTTTGTTTGTTAGTAATCTAAAGCACTAGTTTTCTTGTTGCTTTCAAAAATATTGTCACATTGACATTTGTCTCTATTAAAACAATAATGGTAAACGTAGATAATACAGTAAGTTACCATTATTTTACCACACATTTTTTAAGCCCCCCTCTCCCTTCTTTTAGCCTTTGTCTTTTTTAGAAATAGTTTTTATTTTTTTATTTTTTTATTATATTTTTTTTTATTTATCTCATTAAATAAAAATATAGATCAAGAAATATAATAAATGATTACATAAAATTTGTGTTAATCATTCATGTTAACATGAGGTTAATTATGTGTCCCGAAACGGTGAACATATTAAAAATAAGGTTAATGGTATTTCCATTTGTGGTTAACAAAAAAGGATTTTTTGTTAATTGATTTTGTGTGGTTAATTGCAACCCCTGTTAACACAAGGTTAATTATGTGACCAGAAACAGTAAACATATTTAAAAATGAGGTTAATGGTGTATCAATTTGTGGTTAACAAAATGAGATTTTTGGTTAATTGATTTTGTGAGGTTAATTGCAACTCCTGTTAACATGAGGTTATATTATGTGTCTAGAAATGGTAAACATATTTTAACCCTAAAAATGAGGTTAATGGTGTTGTATCTATTTGTGGTTAACAGAATATGGTTTTTGGTTAATTGATTTTGTGAGGTTAATTGCAATTCCTGTTAACACGAGATTAATTATATGTCCAGAAACGGTGAACATGTTTTAAAAATGAGGTTAGTTGTGTATACATTGGTGGTTAACAAAGTGGAATTTTTGGTTAATTGAATTTGTGAGGTTAATTGCAACTCCTGTTAACACGGGGTTAATTCTGTGTCCAGAAACGGTGAATATATTTTTAAATGAGGTTAATGGTGTATACATTGATGGTTAACAGAGTGAGATATTTGATTAATTGATTTTGTGCGGTTAATTGTGTGCACAGAAACAGTGAATGAAGTAGTACATTTGATTAATAACATCAAAATAGAATAATGATGATAAAAAACTTATGTTAACCCTTAAAAAAAAAACACACATTTATTGTATTTCTTGATCTATATTATTGTTTATTAAAATAAATAAATAAATAAATAATATATTTAAAAATGAAAAAAAAAACTATTTAAAAAAATGAAAAACAAAAAAAAAATAGGAGAAGATAAAAAAGTATTGATTGTATTTCTTCAAAAAACTATATAAAAAATAAACAAAAAAATAGGAGAAGAAAAAAAAAGCAACGGTGCTCCTGTGGTGTACAAATACGGGAGCACCTTGTTGATGTATGTATATCATTGTTGCTATTAAAAATATATATGTATTACAACACCGTATTCCGTATATTGATTGACATCTATCTACATAATTTCATCTTGGAAAATGCTAACTAGGTTAAAGCACTTCTTAACATCCAAAAATAAAAATATTTTATTGAAATGTGTAGCATTTAATGTTATAAATGTAACCAATATATTAATAAAAATATATTAAATAATTATTATATTATTATTCATTTGTCTAATTAAGTGATAACCCCAAGGGGTTGACCAAGTGGAGCAAAACAGGTTATCGTATCTTACAGGTCGCAGGTTCGAACCCCCATTTGTCCCTTTGGAGTGAGGTAAAATGTAAGTACCTCTATAAGTGATCTTTGAGCCCGGAGACTTTCCGTGCCTTGGACTGGGACACCTTGGACTGGGACACCATCCCTTCATCCTAAATTTTGTTACAAAAAAAATTGTCTTAAGTGACCCTGACAACATTATTATATGAGAGTTTGCTCCTATGACTCTTTTTAAGGATCTAAGGGCATCTTCATCGCGCGGAATTACCCACCCAATGGGCGCTCTTATCTGTAGCATATATTCTACTGCGATGGAGAGAATTGTCGGGCGAGAGTTTTTTTGCTGTTGTTGTTGCTTGCAACACCCGCAAAAGCGGGTTGTTGCATTGATTTTTTAAAAAAATATTATAATATTATTTGTAATAATATTATAATAGAATATATAAGTGTGAGGTGGGTTGTGGGGTCTATTTACAAATCTTTTGAGAGTTGTTGGGTTGGAGATAAAAAGTGAATGAGTTGCTTAAAGTAATAAAAATAAGGCTTAATTGTATTTTTTGTCCCCCTGTTATCATCAATTCGCGATTTTGGTCCCCCAACTTTTTTTTCGCGATTTTGGTCCCCCTATTATCATTAATCCGCAATTTTAGTCCCTCTAACACATACTTGGAGGTATAAAGGGACCAAAATTTTGAACTACATTCAGGATTAGGAATTATAACGGGACCAAAATCGCGGATTGATGCTAATAGAGGGAACAAAATGCAATTAAGCCTAAAAATAATATAGTAATATGAGAAAGTGTGAATAATTATAAAATATTGATTTAACAAACTCTGATGGGAAGTTGGGATAAAAATGCTCTAAATGGACAAGCTCTATTGATATAGTGCTGCCACACATGACACTCGAGTGTGTTTGGTAGCTACTAACTTATTTGATTAGCTAATAAGCTAATTTGATCAACATAAAAGTATTTGGTAAGTTCCTCAAATTAAAGTAGCTTTTAGCTTATAAGTTACAAGTTACTTTAGCTATAACTTCTAACTTGTAGCTTGTAGCTTATTTAATTTTCTTTCATAATCATCCCTTATATTTTAATACATTTCGTTTTGTTATCTTTAATTTTTTGTTACCTATTATTACCTATATAATAAGTAATTTAAAAAAATACAAATTAATTAAATTATTATTTCCTTTTTACTATTTTATAAAATTATTTTTATATTATACTATTTATTTTAATTTTTAATTGAATATTTTATCACTTAAAAGTTTAATAAGAATTTAATTAATTTTTTAAAAAATCTAAAATTATAATTACATAAATCTAGAAAACACAAATAGAAATCTAGTTATGTCATTTTATGTAATTTTACATTTACCAACTAGTTTATCAGTCTGTCTTACCAAACACTTCTAGTTCAATAATCTAACTTATCAGCTCGGAGTTTATCAGTTAGCTTATCAGTTAAAAGCTAGCTTATAAGCTAACAACTAATTTTGCCAGACACACATTTAAACTCTTACTATTTTTTTTAATGAGGAGATATAAGTACACTATGAATAGGATAGTTCAAATGTTTAGTTTGGATAAATTTATCTCAAACAACTTAAAATTAGAGAAGAAAATAGAAAAATCAATAATATAAAATTAATAAATATCTAACTTTTTTATAAGTTAAAATTAATCTTTACAACACAAATTTTTTGAAAAAAGTTAAATGAAAAGGCTTTTGAAAAAATTGAGTTGTAAATATTAATTTATGTTATTTTACTTAGCTAGAAGAGCATGTTTAATATGAAAAAAAAGTGAGGTTGTGTGTAAAGTGAGCAAGTAAGGAGTTATTTACCTTTGAATTCTTATGGGTTGAGACTTGAGATTATGATGCTTTTAAAATTAAATCAATGGTAATTATACCCTTACTTGTTCATTTTACACACAACCTCATTTTAGAGTAGCTTTATCCGTTTAATATTTGTCTCACCGAGTTCAAATATCTAAAATGATATTTTTTTCATTTAAACAAAAGGATTGAAAGCAAAAATATTCTATCCCCATAAAAGAGTTCAATTTTAAATAATATATGTGTTGATATTTAAAACACATTATTGGCTAATTTTAAATAATACATGTAGTTATTTAATACATTATTGGCTAAAACACATTATTTAAAGCTAGCTGGTAGCTGATAAGCTAGCTTCTAGCTGATAAGCTAGCTGGTAGCTGATAAGCTCCT